>JAVXUP010003940.1:0-47749 GCA_033070095.1 Escallonia herrerae | reverse complement strand
CAGAAAAATAAACTTTGTAAACTCATCTCATATCTATTTGGCCTAAAACAAGCTACTAAGCAGTAGCATGATAATTTTAACAGAAACTGTTGTATCACATGGATATAGAATAAATAAAGGTTACTTTTGAACATGGACGTGGTGTCATAAGATGTTTGTACATTGATGACATGTTAATATTTGGTACTAAATTAAATATTGTGTTGAAATAAAGTCACTTCTATCATCAGCTTTTGATATGTGGGAAACCCATGTGGGAAACCCATGTAATTTAAAGAATACATGTTATTTCATTATATTAAAAAAATATTATAGTAATTCAACATGAGGACTGTACCACAGTAACTAGCCCATATGACCATTTTATCAAGTTAAATGAAAATGAATAAAAATGTGTATCACAGTAAGAGTATTCAAGTGCTATTGACAGGTTAATGTATTTCATGTAGACGTGTCAATGGGCCGAGCTTGAGCCGGCCTCGGCCCAGCGGGCCAAAGTGGAAGCCTGGGTCAATCGGGCTTAGGGTCATAGGAACCAGGCCGGGCCCAAAGCTGGGATATCAAGGCCCTATCCAAGCCCAAACCCTAGGCCCTAACTTTAGGGCCGAGCCTAATGCTAGGCCTGACTTGAATTTTTTTTTTATTCCTGTTTTGTGTTTGCGAAAATATTAACAAATGAAATAAATTTTGTTATAGACCCTCTTCCTTTTATTTGGCTTGGGACCGACTGTTTGTAAATAAGCAGGCAAAGTTATATATATATATATATATATATATATATATATATATATATATATATATATATATATATATATATATATATATATATATATAGCCGATCCCTGTCTACCGGTGGCGAAATAACAATTTTTCCACCATAAATCTAGCCGTCCATGTGTACTCGTGGATGGCCCAGATCTGTTTTTTTTTTTTTTAAAGTTTTAACCGCTACTCTTTCAAACGGTTGCAAAAATGCCTATGAAAGGATGAAAAACCCGAACAGCAAAAAAGACTAACGGTTGGGGGCCACGTATGGTCCATGGATGTCCTCCCAACCGCTACAAAGTGTAGCAATTGGGAGCACACCCAACCGCTTCACTTTGTTGTGGTTGGTGATGATTTTTTTTACCCTTCTTTTGGTTGTCATCATTACTCTTCCATTTTTTTTAGTGCACACACAACCCAACCGCTACACTTTGGAGCGGTCGGTGATGCTTGGAATTTTTTTTCCCGGATGAGTGACACAAGGACAGGAGGACCCACCACTCACTCCCAACCGTTACTAAGTATAGCGGTTGGAATCATAAAAAAAAATTCAGTTGTTTCGTGTGACGCAAGGTCATGAACCCTATAAATTATTGCCCCACCTACCGTAAATAAACCCCCAGCTACCACACAACTACCCCACAAATGCAATTAAAAACCCTGATAAAACCCCCAGCTGCCCCCACTTACCTCGAGCTGATGCAATTAATGCCCTAACCGCTACAAAGAGTAGCGGTTGGGGGTTTCCCTTCCTTCACGATCAGTCTTTTTCTTTCTGGCTATATCTCCTTTTTTTCTTCCCCACTTACTCACTACCGAACCCTAACCATTTCTTCATCCTCTATAACCCCCAAAGCCCCATTTTTTCATCAAACAAACACTCAAAAATTCTTCTAACATCACAGACTTTTAGTGTTTGCTTGCACTATCTTGAAATCAGTTTATCCAACTTTGGTGATATTATCAAAAAAGCTAATATTGGAGCAATTATCTTGAAGGAGGAGGCAATTGAAAGCAACAATACTAAATTGTAAGTTTTGCTTTTTTCATTTCATGCCATTTGATTTCTGTTTCTTTACAAAAAATTTCATTTAATTCTATGACTTGTTGAGAATGATATAATTTTTATTTTTTAGATTTCAGTATAAATATGGATGCAACTGGAGGAAATAATTTTTGTGAAGATTCTGATCCACCTTACGTTGTCAAGTTTTTCAAACACTGGACGAAGTTGAAGCATACTATAGAGCATATTCGAAAACGATAGGTTTCGGTATTAGAATTAAGACGACTAGAAAACGGGCGAATACAGATCAAATTTGTGCAAGACTATTTGAGTGTCATAGAGGAGCACCGCATGTACCCCCGGTTGTTCGGATCAGTGACGAAGGGCCAACAAGACAAAGACAAAGAAAACGGGACACATTTCCGGGTACCGGCTGCAAGGCCCATGTGTATGCAGTACACCGAAAAAATGAAAACCATTGGGTTGTGACGAGAGTGGAGTTGAGCCATAATCATCAGTTGATGACCCCTAGTAAGATTGGTCAAATTCATCAACACCGAGAAATAAGCGCGGCACACAGACAACTGATTTTTACAATGGCCGAGGCTAAAATTCCACCTTCTAGAATGATGGGGGTTTTCTCAAGCCAGGCTGGGGGGATTGACAAGTTGAGTTTCAACGAAGTAGACCTTCGAAATGAACTTCGTGCTCAGAGGAGAGAGTCTTTCGGTAAGAGTGATTCTCAAGCTACACTTGATATCTTCAGGCGCCTTCAGAGTGAGAATTCTGGCTTTTTCTATAGTCTCCAACTGGATGATGAGAACCGCATTAGTACTATATTTTGGGCGGATGCCCGTTCTAGAGCTGCTTACCAAAATTTTGGGGATGTTGTGACGTTTGACACCACATACCGCACAAATAAGTACTCTATGCCTTTTGCTCCGTTCACCGGGGTGAACCACCACTATCAGTCAATCTTGTTTGGCTTTGCCCTGCTTAGGGATGAGACGGAGGAGTCATTTACGTGGTTATTTGAAACGTGGCTTTAAGCAATGTATCATATTCCTCCAAAGACCATCATCACCGACCAAGATCTGGCAATGAAAAATGCAATCGCTAAGGTCCTTCCAGATACTCACCATGGCCTGTGCACATGGCACATAAGCAACAAATATCCCGAACGGCTTCACAATGTATATGCAAACCATCCGACATTCAAGACTGACTTTAATACATGTGTGAAGAAATCGTTGACGGTAGACGTGTTCGAGGAGAGGTGGGCCAAGTTAATGGATGACTACTATTTGCACAATCATGAATGGTTACAATCGTTGTATGAGATCAAGACACAGTGGGTCGGTGCCTACACCAAGAAGTTTTTTGCAGCCGGAATGACTACGACCTCGAGAAGCGAAGGTATGAATGCATTCTTTGATGGGTACGTAGGCCATCTTCAAGTATAAAAGAGTTCGTACTAGAGATGCAGAAAGCCCTTGACAGGCAATTTTTCCTTGAGAGAGAAGCCGACGCGGCTACAGTTTTACAGAGAAAGAGCCATAGTAGTTTTTTCACCTTTGGAGGCTCATGCGGCTCAAGTCTATACCAAGGAAATGTTTAGACAGTTTCAAGAGGAACTACTAAAGTCGAATCAATATAGCATGACAAAGTTGCACGAGTATTCCACCAGAGATCTCAAGGTTTATGCTTTGACAAATGTGACGAATTTTGCCAATCCGTGCTCTTCGTCGGCTCCGAGGAACAGAAGACATTTTACCGTAGCAGTTTGTATGGACACCGGGTTTGTTAATTGCAACTGTCAACTGTTTGAGCATAAAGGTATACTTTGTCGACACGCGTTGAGGGTTTTTAGCGCCAAGAATGCTCGTGAAATCCCTCCAAGTATATCTTGGAACGGTGGACGAAGGAAGCCAATAGAGTCCACGGTCACATTCCTTACGTGCCCAATGTTTCAGTTGATTTCGAGCAATCTGAGATGCTGCGATATAATCACCTTTGTAACATCATGCACGGTTTATCATTGGATGCAGCGTCAACATTTGATGGGTACAGGTATCAAGTTGAAGCAGCCGCACGGGATAAGGCTAACCTTGCACAGTTTAGGATGGCATTACCAGAAATACGGGACACTCCGACTACTCGAATGACTCCAGCCGGTAGATTCAATCGAGCTTCACAGCCAGTCATTGACAGCACTAGCCTGCAAGGTGAGGAGGACAATATTTTTGATCCAATTATTTCTCAAACAAAAGGGCAAAAATGAGCAATACGCATGAAGAATCCGATTGAAGAAGCAACAGTGACTGATAATGACAAGAGAAACCATTATAAAGTACTAGGTATCGAACCTGGCAGTATGGTCGAGAAGGACGATGATGAGAAAGAGTGTTAGGGTTAAATGTTTCAGTTGTTTAAATTGAACTTTTATAATGTTTAAATTTGTGATTTGGTTTGTGAAATCTTTAATTTGTGATTTTGTTTATAGAATCTTGATATTTTTTAAAGAGTTTATTCGCGCACATTTTACCGCCCGCCCAATTCATAACTTCCAAAAAATGTTGTAATTTTTTTTTCACTTTTTTGTTGCTCATTGCACCTTAGGCAGCTAGTTAGCCCATTTATATGAATTTCAGCAAAAATCGAGACAAATTTATTTTTTGGGTTTCCTATGACGTGCCTATTCGCGCACACTTTAGCTCCCAATTCTTATCTTCCAAAAAATGTTGTAATTTTATTTTTCACTTTTTTGTTGCTCATTGCACCTTAGGCACGCTAGTTAGCCCAATTCTATGAATTTCGGTAAAAATCGAGACAAATTATTTTTTTAGTTTTCCTATGACGCACCTATTCACCCACACTTTAGCGCCCAATTCTTATCTTCTGAAAAATGTTGTAATTTTTTTTTCACTTTTTTGTTGCTCATTGTACCTTAGGCACGCTAGTTAGCCCATTTCTATGAATTTTGGCAAAAATCGAGACAAATTATTTTTTTAGTTTTCCTATGACACGCCTATTCGCGCACACTTTAGCGCCCAATTCTTATCTTTCAAAAAATGTTGTAATTTTTTTTCACTTTTTTGTTGCTCATTGCACCTTAGGCACGCTAGTTAACCAATTTTTATGAATCAAACAATAGTAATAATAAGGTTAATTCAATTTCAAACCTTAATATATAAAATTCAACAATAGTAATAATAATCCATACAAAAGTCTATTACATCTCAGGATAGTGGTAAGGAAGGCGTCTGTCTAGCTTCACCTTTTTTCAACTCCCAGGCTATCCTATATCTAAACGTTAAGGCATCCCTTCGAGACCACGACGTAGATTCAAGCACATCCAAGCGAGCTATGTAGTCCATGTACTTGAGGACGTAAATTTTGCAATCATGACTGTTATATTGCTTTGGTCGGTTCTGTATCATCACCACCGTCCAAGGCTTTATCATTGTTTTGCTCGTGATGGCTTTCCCCTTAAAATGTCGGCATGCTAGCGGAATGATAGTAGTCTGCATCCAACAATAAAAAAGGGTTATCAAGCCTATGTAATAAGAAGAATAAACTATGAGCGAAGGTCAAGAAAGATAAACTAACCATCGCATTGATGTACGTGGAGTACATCTGCGCCAACTGCCGACCAAGTCCATCCTCTCTTAGGCTATCGTATATGTAAACCACTTTATTCTCTGAAAAGAGAACATGATTAGGTTCGCCTAAGACGCATGACATTGATAGTTCGCGTTCAAGTAGGAAAGTACGTTTGCAGATGGTCGCCATTCACCCTGGCTTGTCCCTCGCCTCTTCCTCTATTCTGTGAACTCATTCATGCTGTCACCATGATGGGGATAACATAAGAGGCATACATGTTGAGCTTCACCACACTTTGGTAGGGGTTATAGTTTAGCTCTCTAACACAGAGTAGATCTATATAAACGTCCATGACCCAGTTTGAAATATCTGTTTTCGGTGCCAACGTTCTTAGATCGGCGTTACCTAGGAAAATCGAAACAAGGAAGTCTGCTGTAGCGATTGGCTCAGGCCCGAAGTAGTGCCCATCAATCTAATCTCGTTTGGCCAGACTCAATGGCTTCGTCGGTTGTCCTTTATTTGACCGGATGCTTGGGCGTCCATGGAGAATTACTTGGGTCACATGACTCTGAGGCTGAGAGTCATACGCGTCAGGAGGCAAGCGACTAGACAACTCCCTTTGGTAACCCCGATACGCATTACTGAAGTTGTGAACTTCAGTCTTGTACCTCTCGATGGACTTCCTTACACTATCAGGAGCATGTGCGACAAACCAGTCAAACCCCTCCAGCTGCTTGAAAACCTCACTGCCCATGTCAACCTAAAAAACATGCATGGAAAGATATGGCTATTCATTCATGCATGGTCAATAAGGCGCACAAGTATAAATAGAATCAGAATTAAATGACTTACAATGTTCATCGCCTAGAACTGATCGATGAACTCACGTGGCGCATAAGATGTATTTTTGGCCTGGGAAGGGCGATTCACCCTCGTGTGCATCACCTTGAAAAACCATTGCAAGTAGTCCTCAATATTGATGCCATCGTGCTTTAGCGATACAAGGCTATCATAGGTTTCCTGCCAAGTATTCCACTGTTGCACCTCGTCCCTTAACAAATTCAAAGCATCAGACACCTCGAAGTTTGGCCCTCGACCCTTCCTGTATGGCCGCATGTCTACAGCGGGTTTTGGTATCCCTTGTTGACAGCCAACTTGCCTCATAGCTCGATCAGGCATCTGAAACTCACATACTTCGAAGTGGATAAGCGGCACCCGAACCCAACCTGCCAGCATGTAATCCAGCGAAAGTTGCCAATACCACTCATCCAACCGATGCATCACCTTGCAATATGGCTGCCACGTCACCTGTGATGCATCTAGTATCTCTAGTTCCCCCTGATAGAACTTTAGATGGTGGTGAGGGTCTACCCGTCTCCTCCTGTTGGGCGTAGGCCCCCAAGCCCACACCCTAGGCCACATGACATCAAAATTATCCCGCGGTTGTGGACGACCCGTGGGTAGTCTTTCGTAAGACCAAACCTGTGAATGCAAATATTATATGGAATTAGTAATTTGTCATGAATATATTGACACGTCAACCAAAAAAAATAAATGCTCAAACCTGTAATAGAGTGAGGCAGGCGACAATGGACTTGGCACCCTTTCTCGTAGCTCTGTACAGTGCTCGATATAGGTGTGCAAGGACAGCTGAACCCCATGAATAAGAGTATACCTCCCCAAGGTCCTCCAAGAACACCATGTACTTAGGATGCACCGTGTTTTTCGAATGCGTCGGAAGTAATATAGCTCCAATAATATATAGAATGAAAGCCTTTGTACACTTCACCAAATCATGAGGAGTGTATTCATCCGATAGCACACCATATTGCTCTCTCAGCTATTTAAGTTTGATGCCGTTTGTTGTAAGAGCTTCCCTAAAAATTCCCAGAAAATACTGCTTAGCCATCTAACCTATGGATGCAGACATTTTGCTTAAAGTAATGGGTCTGCCATGACATGAGATCCGACGACCTCTAATGTAATAGTCATTTCACCAAACCGAAAGTGAAATGAGTTCGTCTCGCTCCTTCATCGTTCAACTAGAGCGGATATAAGGCAATCGTCGTGCCGAGACCAATGATGAAGATCGGTGAACATAGATAAATTTTGACGGTGTAATATTTGTATTTGTTCCTCGTTTAGTACCCACTCCTCGAGGTGACTTGTGCTTTGAATTGTTTCCAAAACACCTCTATCGACACCGTCAAATACGTGCCTCGCGACGTGGTCATCGTCATCGTATAGGATTGATGGATCATGAGGTTCGGGATTGAAATACATATCTCTAAGAACAAAATATAATCGTAAACCAACTTCGCGTCCATAATATTTACATTCCAAAACAAAATGAGAACACGTAATCCTAAAATCCTAATTTTGAAGCCCAAATAAACCGCCAGTTTCGAAGCCCTAATAAAATCTAATTTTAAAAATCATAAAAAATCATAATTTTGACGCCCTAAAAAACTGTTATTTTGGAATCCATAAATGTAATACCCCAGGTTTTTGGGTACTTGTGTAAAGAACAATAAAAAATTAGTATATTTTTGAATTTTTGACATGATGTTCGTTACTTTGAAGTAACGATCTAAGATAAACAAGAGATTTACGACATGATATTTGTTTTATCAAAATAAGGGGTTTTTACGCCGTCTTTTCGTTTCATAAACGAGAATCTTCGCATCTTTGTTTGATTTCACAATTGAATTTGCTTCTGAGCATATTGTTGATCATCACACTTTTTGTAATGTTATCAATGATCTTGTTTTACTGTCTTGTAAGTTGCGTTAAAGACAATTTTCATGTGATTTATAAAATTCTGTGTTCGTTTTATCATAAAAAGTTGTTCGCCATAACTTTGTGCCTTTCTCCGTGAATTTGTTCGGGGTCAAAAGGTTACTTTAAAAATTTTTAGTCCCACGTCTTTCTTCAACTGGTCTTTGACTTTTTAAAAAAATATATAAAATCCTTACGAACAGTCGAGTCGAGCTGTCATTTTTTTTTCAAGAACAGTGGCCGTATTTTCTCTTAAGAAAAGGACAATTTTCCCTTGTCATTTTTTATCTTAAATTTATAAGTTATCCTTCGTGAGGGATTTGTTTCAGAATTTATAAAAAAAGGACATGCCACGTGTCACTTTCGGGTGACTATTTCTTTTAAAAAGTTTTATCGATCTTCGTACTATTATGTTTTTATCTAAAATTTTTGTCCAATTCATATCTCACTCATCCGATCTCGGATTGATCTGATTTTTGTTTCGTTCAATTTGTATTTTTGTTCTCTTCGATTTGAGTCTACAATGACTATTTTTAGATTTCGAATGAATATTCGCTAATAAACTCTAATTTCGAGAACCATAAAAAACTATAATTTTTACTCCCTAAAAAATCGCCCTTTTTGAATTAATAAAAAACTCCCAATTTTGAAGCCCTAAAAACCCTAATTTTGACGTCTTAAAAAACCACCAATTTTGAATCCATAGAAAACCCATAATTTTGGAGCCCTGAAAAAACCCCAATCTTGAAAAAAATAAAAAAACCCTAATTTCTAATATCAAGCAAACCTCTAATTTCATAACCTAAATGCTAGTTCAATCCCTAATTTCAAACTCTAAAAACACACGAATATGAGACTTGGTAAGAATAATTTAAGCATAACACAATTTAAACAATCCACTAGTAAGAACAATTATGGTAAGAACAATTTGAAATTAACATTGAAGTATAAGAAAATTTGAAATACTTACTTGCTTTAAACTTGATATATTTAAAAAAAATTCACTAATCTTCTAGCGGTTATCCACCGATCTTTAAGCGTAGAATGTTTTTGTTTATGTTATCGTAGAGATTATGTAGGTAAGATTTGGAGTGCAAAGAAGATGGAAGAAACAGTTGGGAAAGATGATGGAGAGTGAAAGAGAGGGTTCTGTCCAGAAAGAGTTGGGGAGAACGAATTATAAAGAGAGAAAAGTGAGGGAGAGAGAAAAAAGAAGACTAGTGAGAGAGAGATAAATAAGACCCGTGAGACATGACAATGCAAAAATGGCTGGTTGAAAAGACTTGGGGTGGGGCCACAACATGACACAAATTGGGAGTGCAAATTCTTTTCACAAAGCAATGCCAACCGCTACACTTAGTAGCGGTTGGCCTTGTGCTCTCACCCAAGTAAGGAAGGACGAAAGCCGGAAAGAGGACATGACATGACAAGGCAAAAAAAAAGGACATGACATGACAAGGTAAAAAAATAAAAAAGAGGGCATGATGCCAACTGCCACACTCAATGGCAGTTGGGAATTGCTTTTGGTGGGGCCTTCTCTCTCTTTGTGTGGCTACACGAAGGCAATACAGCATGAAAAAAAATTGCAATGATACAACCGCTACTAAGTGTAGCGGTTGGGTGTGCCCCCAACTATTATACTTTATAGCGATTGCATGGATATTACGTGGCCCCCAACCGCTAATCTTTTTTGCAGTTGGGGTTTTTTGTCCTTTCATGGGCATTTTTGGCATTTTTGCAACCGCTTGAAAGAGTAGCGGTTGCAACTTTTTCAAAAAAAAAAAAAGATCTGGGTCATCCACGAGTACACGTGGACGACTAGATTTATGATGGAGAAATTGTTATTTCTCCACCGGTAGACAGGGATCGGCTTATATATATATATGATTCATTTTTCAAAAAAGGTGAGAAGAATATTTTTCTCAAGTGCATTGTTTACTTTAGACACACTTAACTTGTTTCAAAATAATTTATACTAAAAACTTGAGAAAAGGAAAAGAAAAGGAAATTACTTAATCATCTGGAAGTGTTTCAACGTCTAAATCAATGCTCTTCCTATCATCAATTAGTTTATCTTACTCGCGGTATTTCGCATCAAGATAATCCTCTCAACATATACATAACTCGAGTGACGCAGGGTTAAGACGACTTTTCCTGCCATCTAGCACCCTCCCGCTCGCTGAAAATGTTGACTCTGAAGCAACCGTTGAGGCTTGCACCGGTAGTACATCCCGAACAATTTGGGATAAAGTTTTATAATTTTTTTCATTTTGTTTCCAAAAAGTTAACAAATTAAATTTAATCTGTTCTTCCATTGATGAAGTAGAAGAATGATTAGTATTGGCATACAAACCAATCTCATTAAAAGAGAAAAAAAAATAGATGAACTTGCCAAACTAGAAGTATATTTCCCTGGTAGTTGTCTTGCTACTAGATGTTCAAGGCCCTTAAGGTATGCCGCATAATACATTTCACCACTCGACAATGAATCTTGCCTGCGCACTTCAGTAGAATTATTATATAGGTTATACAGATCCTCAAATGTCGTGCTCATTTTTGTTATAAGTTTGGTTGTTCCGCATCTTTGTCTCACATTAGTCTTTATATCTCTTGTATCGAGACTTTCACACCATGCAACTTTAACCTACGATCCAAACAAGTGGCTATAGAAAAAATAGTAGGTAATTTCTTACAATATTTATTAAACTTAATGTCCATCTGTTTTACTATTTCCTAAAAAGGTCTTACATATCTCCATTTCGTTAACATTGTAGCCATTTTGAGAATTTCTACTATAGTGATAGGGGATGTGGGATAGTACTTACCAGACAATAAATTGGTAGACATGTAAAATACCTCCAAAAAACGGATAGCTATGTAGCCATTTGCCATTTTGCGTGAGTTGGCAAGCCTTATGAGAACGTGGTTAATAGGAAATGCGTATACACTTCTTTGTATACCAAAACATGTAAAATCATATGATATGTGGAGTTCCACCTATGGACGACATATGTAAGTGGTCTGCTATGAGGCAAATAATATTGAACACACAAAGCTTTAAATTGTTGTGTTTTCGGATCCGAACTATTAATAAATGCCGACATACCCCTCATTGTGAGAAAAATATCTTCTACAACAGATAAACCATCTTCAATAATTAAATTAATTATATGACAAACACAAGAAACATGAAATGATTCACCAGCAAGTACAGGTTGAAGGCTTTCCTTTAATGTTGAAACAACAGCTTATTGTTAGAAGCATATAAAAATTGATACTCGTAATCTTATTCTTTATTTTAAACGTGGTACATGCATCAATTATAATAATAGCAACGTTAGTTGTATCATGCGGATAAAGAAAGAGTTTGAAAGCGATGATTCTCTTGTTCATTATCCAATCAAAGTCAATCCAATGGGCCATCACACAAGCATAACTAACAAAATTAAAAGGAGATTGCCAAACATCATAAGTAAAACTAACTCTACCATCAAAATTATCAAAATAATTAATCAAGCGTGCTTTAACAGCATTATACTATCTAAGTGCATCGGATCTAGTTGTGTTTTTATGAACTTTTTTGTACAAAGGTTGCACATACGTGTTCATATATCTAGAATGCTTAACATTGTCGGCAAAATTAAAAGCTTGTTCATCGTAAATAATAAATTCGGGAAGACCGTCTTTTTGGTCTTATTGATTATAAATAAATAACTTACCGCCAAAAGATAATTGCGTTTAGCTAGGTTCGACATGGCCTTGTTTAGGTGCACACAGAGGGTAATGCCTATTAAGATGTCCATTACCACTAACACAAGAAAATATGATTCCAACACTCGACTTTTTTTTTGCCATTCGGACTTTTAGCAAACTATCGGAAGGATTGCTCGGTCCTTCACCATGACGACTGCTTTCGGGTTAAAATTATATCCCGAAGTAGTATAGGACTAGTAGCTTCGCCAACTGAGCTGCGTCCTTGACTATAATGTGGAGTATCTTGTGAGGACGTATATTCAAAATCTGGAGTATTTTTGGTTGAACTCGCAATTGGCTTGGGTATCTATACTCATTCATGCCGGATCTTGAAAAACGAATGGTTGTGGTGGTGGTGCTGGTGGTTGCAATGGTCGTGGTGCTTGTGATGGTGCTCCACGTTTGCTACGTGATTTAAAAAATTGAGACATATTTGACGCTAAATTTTTTTGACAAGAATGAAAAACAAAACTAGTAATTGATAACTAAATGCAAAGTAATAAGAGTAGTAAATAATTAAATAATAATTATAATTGAAAATTGGAGAGAGTTAGTACTTAATAACAAATAACAATGGTAGCAAAGCTTGTATAATTTAGTAAGAGTAACTAAATGCAAGAGAATAAGAGTAGTAAATAATTAACTAATACTTGTAATTAAAAATTGGAGAGGTTTAGTACTTAGTAACAAATAATAATGCTAGCAAAGCTTGTAGAATTTAGATAAGAGAGGGCGAGAAGATTGGTGTGAAAAATATAAAAGAAAGCGGGTGAATTTATAGATTTTTTAAAATTCACAAAAGACCAAAATGCCCCTTAAAACTAATTGTTTATAGTTGTTGGGGAGGGTAAAAGTGTAAAAAAGCATAATAGAGTTGTTAGAAATTTGTTGGACGAAAAGATCTTCCAAACTAGCCGTTATATAGCTGTTGGGGAGGGGGTAAAAGTGAAATTCTGCAAAAAGGGGGAAATTAGCCGTTGGGGGGATCTAAAATTAAAAAATCTCTTGGGGTCGGCCCAAACCCGGGTCAGCCCTAAAAAACGGGCCGGTTTCGGGCTAGCCCATTTTTTAAGGCCTAACCCAGGCCTTTTTAGGGCAGGGTTGGGTTGGATTTTTGGCCAAAAAATCAGGCCTGACCTTAGCCCTAGGCCCTATAGTCCAGGGCAATTACGGTTCACCTATAGGGCCAGGCCAGCCCGGGCCGCTTTAGTGCTAGATCAGGCCGGGCTGCTGCCGGCCTGGCCATTTGACTTCTCTAATCTCATGCAATGTACTCACACATATATAGCCTTCACGATAAGCGTTTTATGTAGGTTCGCTCATAATCTGGGACAAGTTCGTTCGATTTAGGTATTTAGGGTATTTAAAAGTATCTAAAGGCCCAATGAATTTGCATTAACTTATAAGAAATTGTTACCCATACTTGAAGGGTACATGGGTGTTGTAACTTGATTGTAGATTTTGATGTAACAAAGTCCACGCGTTGGAGTTTTACCATGGTTAGAGGTGCCATTATTTGGAGTTTCCAAGAAATAGAGGTGCCATTATTTGGAGTTTCCAAGAAATAAACTTTGATTTCACATTAACAATAAGTTGATTGCTCTCGCAATAGAAATAAAGGAGGCGGAATGGCTTAGAGGTATGTTGGTATGGTCAAAGCCAATGCATTGTAATATCTGAATTCAATGATAACGAGGAAGCATTAACACAGGCATACAGTGAAGTATACAACAAGAAGTCAAGGCACGTAAGTCCTAAAT
Source organism: Escallonia herrerae (assembly GCA_033070095.1). NCBI lineage: Eukaryota > Viridiplantae > Streptophyta > Magnoliopsida > Escalloniales > Escalloniaceae > Escallonia > Escallonia herrerae. The sequence continues at coordinate 34,084 of JAVXUP010003940.1, read as the reverse complement.
CTTTTATGTTTATGTTTCAATCAGTAGGACATCGCTACAGGGGAGAACAACTTAACAAATGAGTTGTTATAATTATGTAAAGTCCAAATAAAATTTGGCGGATTGCTTTACAAAATGCTTAGGCTTGGATATAATGTGAAAGACCTCAAAGGAAATCAGTATAAAGATTTTAAATAGCGGGTAAGATGCAAGTGGAAACCAAATAGATACTTAAAGTGTCTTCTAGTTCTATGGTGAACCATTTTTGTCTTTATAAGGACGGATGCACTAAAGGAATAAAGATTTTGATCTTCATGTCATCTCAAGATATTGCATACTTGTATAGAGAATAATAGGAGGGTGGAAATATTCCTTTATCAGATTTGTCTTTAAAAGGGGGTGCAAGTCATTTTAAGTACACGTTATGGGATTTGCTTACGTAAGAGCAGAAAGGGGGCTGTTTCAACGAGATCTAAAGCTTGTCCTCAAGTCAATTGGGTGAAAATTCTTAGATGTAGCACAAAGTCACAAATGATCAAGTATTGGAAATTACAGTCGAGAGGTTATGATAGTATACACTATTGCTGTAAAGGTTCTTGGTTCAAGGTTATGACTACTTTGAACTTTGATTATTATATCTACTATGTGGTAAAGATTCAAGTTGAAATACAATTTTTACTCTAATGAACCTACAAAAGACAATGAGAGGTAAATTTTCAAGTTTGAGAATGTGAAGTTCCAATATATGGAAAACTGGGGAACCATGTTTGAAATTTCTTAACAATACAATTGAAACTTGGGTCTAATTTAGAGTTTGTGACTATTCAATATTTTGCCAAAAGTTATAATCTTAAATGATGTTTTTTTAGTGCAGTTATAACAAATTAAACGTCTTCAAAGATACCTTTTGGTGCAATGTAAATAACTGTCCAGGCTTTGCTTCAATGAATAATCTTTATTTCGTTACTAATCTGCAAATATTAGCCAATGGTCTCTCCTGATGTATTTCGAGAGGCAAAGTTCTTATAGCCCGATGTAGTTAGGAGGCAAACATTTTTCACGGGAAATAACATCTCACGTTTGGTTCATGCATTTTCAGTTGTCACACACACAATACTGATATGGGACTTAGTTCGCGGGTTAACGCTATTAATGGCCATGTGCTCTTATCTTGATTCTCATGAGAGTCTTTAGAGAATGGCCCATATGGTTCCCACAGTCGCGGCCTCACGACCACTCTCACTTAGGTGAGTCCTCCAAGGGTACGTGTGACATGTACCTTGCAAAAATATTCGCCTCGGGCTCGTTCAGGAAAATCCCCTTCCTGGACGTCACACTAAGTAGCACAAGCACCGCACGGATGGGGAGGAGACACTCTCCTATTAACAAAAGGGTGCTACTTTTGTCACGAGTCACGCTTTACGGGTTGTTTCTACCCATTGAACCTTCTTCATGGAATCTCCAATCACAAAGGATGGGACTCCCACTGGTGACTTCCTGTGGGCTCACCCCATCCGCCTCAGGTGAAAAAGGATCTAGCCTCTGCGCTAGTCCCGAGGCAAATTGCGCAATTTTTATGAAGCCTCTACAACTTATTTTCTTCTCATCGATGAAGTGTCACAAATATGACGAATTTTAAGGGCCCAACAGTGCACATCGAATCAACATTTTGGATCTCATCAAGTAAATCAAGTTTCAATGGTAACATCCACTTCGCTTAGGATGATTCTAGTCAGTAGCCTCACTACTAGGAATCAGATCTTTGATCAGTAGTCTACTACTAGGAACTAGTATTCAACATAGTGTGACCAGTAATCTTTCACTACTAGGAGCCACTTTTCTTCAACATTTGTTACGCTTCGCATAACATAATCTCACATCAATAGCAACTTCATAAAAATCTTCTGATAAAATTTCAAGAATTTTGTATTTCAATTCTCAAGCTTTGAAAAAGCTAGATAAAACCCTTTTGCAAATATGGTTTTGAATTTGCAATCTTATTATAAATATTTGGTATCCAAGATTTAAAATATCAAAAAGTTCAACGCACCTCGTATTCTAGAAATCAAAACTTAGATATCATTTGAAATAGATATAAACACCACAACTATAAATATAAAAACAGCCAAGATAATTCGTAGTCAAAGACTTCAGTTATCATGAATTAACATCTTTACCAAAGTATAATTTCAATCACAAAACTTGGGCAACATCCACTTTGCAAAGCTAAGTGCAAGAAACATAAATACATGCATGAGATATATTACATAATCTCACTATCGCACATGCACGTGACATGCTAAAATCGACTTAAAATTAAGAACATATAATAGATAGATGTTCTTTATGTCGCTAATCTTCTTTGTATATACATGACTCAAGAAATCATAATTATCTTCAAATCATGCACCCCCACATTTTGCAGCCATGTATTTATCAAAGAATTTAACATCAAAATAAGGATTTCCATAATTTATCAAACAATTTATTTCATAGACACACTCAGCAAATAAAATCATTTTCAAGTTACTTAAGCCGATAATTCCATGAAAATTTTCCTTTCTTGAAAGAGAACTCCACAAACTGACTTTAGATGCTTTTCAAGTACAAATGCTTACGGTTAAACATAATAATCTAGCAAAAGTTCATTTAATTTTTCTTTGGTTTTCTCCATTTGATATCCACAAAATAGAGAGCTAGATGAAAGTGGTAGCTCATAAAACATCCAATGCAAGAAAGAGATGTACACTCATCATACTTATAAAACGTTTACCCCTTCATCTAAAACGTAATACCTTTTAAACCACACTATTAGCATTATACGTGACATTAACTAGCACTAAATCAGGTTTTAATGAAGCCTCTTTTTTTTTTTCTAAAATAAAATATTTTACCAAAACGAAAATGTCCCTTTTATGACAACTGCAATAAACTATTTTTAAGGTGATCGTGAAAATTAAATTGTCACGTAATTTTCAGACATTACAAAAAGAGCTGATTAGCACAAAGGTGAAGTCCTGAAAATTCACACAAATAAAAATATTTCATACAAGACAGAATAAACACATTGTCTCATAATAATGCCTTGATACGAGATTTGAAATCAATTACCTTTTTAACCATCACGCTACCAAATTTAGTAACTCAAAAATCACTTGCATGTAATTAGCAAGAAACCCACACTATGTCACATAGTGTCAATAAATATAACTAGATAAAATGGTCACAAACAACATTGTCCATGCTTAAAACAACTTGCACAAGCACATAATAGTAGATAACCCCTACACTCTTAATTTTTCCTTTGCAATATAACATGCATTTATATTACTTGATTAAATTGTGAAACTACCAACTCTCGATAATTTTACATCTTTATAGGGATGCTACTATCTTAAAAAAAAAACTTTAGAACTATTATTAATCTTCTAACCGGCATACCAAAATAATGATCCTAATAGTAATTGAACACAATAGAACCTCATGCGATGTATAACCCAATTTTTAGTTCATAAGTTCTTATCACTTTAAAAACGTAACTCATAAGGTATGCATATTTTCTTACTCATTTTGTCGTCATACCTATGCAAGTATCAAATATGCAACATAGCTAATTACAAGTTAGAACTTACCTTAAAGTGATATGAAAATATCACAGTCTCGTACCAATATTCAATTTTTTAGCGTTCGGAGATTTTAAAGACAACATAATGTCACATCTTTAGAAATGCAATTATCACCATTTCTAGCAAAACGTAATCAACTAGAATGGAACTGTCCAGCTTTCTTTCTCAAAGCATGTTATCCGCATCTGTTGCCGGCAGGAACCGCAAAAGTTGTGTAAGAGTGAGCCCACTTCTGTCACCGGCTGTACACTTCTTCTGGTGGCTCTTATGTAGAGATGTCAAAGGGCCGGGCTTGGGCCGGCCCAGCCCAAGCCCGTCGGGCCTGCTGTGGGGCCGGGCCGGGGCCGGGCCAGTGGGGGCTGCCAACCGGGCCGGGCCGGGCCTGCCGAAGGCAAACCTAGGCCCAGTCCAGGCCCAGGCCCTAGGCCCAATAGCTAGGGCCGGGCTTGGGCCGGGCCCGGGCCCTTTTTTTTTTTTTTCTTCTTGTTATTCAATTTTAAATTTCATCTCTAGGCAATATTCACAATTTAACGAACCTAATCTTTATCCTTTTATTTCATTATAAGTAATATACATATATATGTATGTATGTATATACATATTTATTTGTTAGCCATTATATTTTTTATTATATGTTAAACATTTTCATACTCTTCTTGATGAGCTTTATTAATAAAATCTTAACACATAACAATTTATATAGAAAAATAATAAATGTATTCATAGGCCCTCCTCCTTTTATCCGGGCTTGGGACCGGCTGCTTGTAAACAAACAGGCGAAGTTACCTATTTTTTTATATATACGAAAAAATATATATCTTGCTTGTAAAAATTTATTTTATATATATGGAAAAAAAAGTATATTTTGTGAAAAAATTTATTCTTAAAATTCTAACAATCAAAATAATAATGAATGTCTATCCAAAATATCAGCAATCAAAGATCAAGAAATCTGCAACGTCAACCAAAAGGATCAAAAGAGGAAAATAAAAACAAATTACCTAATCATCCAGAAGTACTTCAATATCCGAGTCACTGCTCTTCCTATCATCAATCGGTTTATCTTGCTCGCGGTATTTCGCATCAAGATAATCCTTCCAACATACACATAGCTCGAGCGACTCGGGGTTAAGACGACTCCTCCTGTCATCCAAAACCCTCCCGCTGGCTGAAAATGCCGACTCTGAAGCAACCGTGGAGGCTTGCACTGGCAGTACATCCCGTGCAATTTGGGATAAAGTTTTATACATGTTTTGATTTTGTTTCCAAAAATTTAACAAATTAAAATTAACCTGTTCTTGCCTTGATAAATCAGAATAATGATCAGTATTTGCATATACACCAATCTCATTAAAAGAGGAAAAAGTATACGAACCTGCCGAATTAGAAGTACCTTCACCTGGTAGTTGTCTTGCTACTAGATGTTCAAAGCCCTTAAGGTATGGCGCATAATACCTCTCAACAGTGGATGATGATGTAGCTCGCCCGCGCACGTCAGCAGAATTACGATAGACGTTGAACAAGTCCTCAAACCTCTTGCTCACTTTTGCTGTGAATGCGGTTGTCTCCTCTGCTGTGTAGCACATTAATTTCGATATCTCTTGTATCGAGGCGTTCACGCCATGCAACTTTAACCTAGGATCTAAACAAGTAGCCACAGTAAAAATAACAGGCAGTTACTCCAATATTTATTAAATTTTTGATCCATCACTTTTACTATTTCCTTAAAGGGTCCTATATATCTCCATTTTGTTAACATTGTAGCCATCTTGAGAATTTCTATTACAGCGAGAGGAGAGGTGGGATAGTACGTACCAGACAATAAATTGGTAGACGTGTAGAATACCTCCAAAAATTCAGCTAGGTATGTGGCCATCTGCCATTCCTCTTGAGTTGGCAAGCCGGCTGGGAACTGGGTTAGTAGAAAATGCGTATAGACTTCTCGGTATGCCAGAATGTGTAAAAGCATATGGTATGTAGAGTTCCACCTGTGGACCACATCTGTAACTGCTCTCCTGCGAGGCATATTATATTGAACACACAACGTTTTAAATTGTTGTGTTCTCGGACTCGAGCTATTAACATACGCTGTCATACCCCTCATTTTGAGAAGAATATCTCCTGCAGCAGCTAAACCATCTTGAACAATTAAATTAATAATGTGACAAACACAGCGAACATGAAATAATTCACCATTAAGTACAGGTTGAAGCGTCTCCTTTAAAGCTGCAACAGCAACTTTATTATTAGAAGCATTATCAAAACTAACACTCATAATCTTATCCTTAATTTTAAATGTGGTACATGCTTTTAATATAAGAATAGCAATGTTCATTCCATCATGCGGATAAGGGAAGTGCTCGAAAGCGATGATTCTCTTGTGCATAACCCAATCTACATCAATCCAATGAGCGGTCACACAAGAATAACTAACAAAAGTAAAGGAGATTGCCAAATATCAGAAGTAAGACTAACTTTACCTTCAAATTTATCGAAATAATCGATAAGGCGTGCTTTAGCAGCATTGTACTGTCGGAGTGCATCGGATCTAGTTGTGTTTCTATGAACCTTTTTGTACAAAGGTTGAACGTATGTGTTCATATATCTAGAGTGCTTAGGATTATCGGCAAAAGAAAAGGCTTGTTCATCATGAATAACAAATTCAGCGAGACCGTCTCTTTGCTCTCGCTGATTATAAACAAATAACTTACCGTCAAAAGATAACTGCGTTTGGGTAGGTTCGACGTGGCCTTGTCGAGGTGCACACAGAGGGTAATGCCTGTTAAGATGTCCATTACCACTACCAGACGAAAATAATTTAGCGCAGTACTTACATCGAGCTTTTCGGATGCCGTCCACCATAACTACATCGAAATGATTCCAACACTCGGCTTTCTTTTTTTCCCCTTTTGGACTTCTGGCTCATTACCGGAGGCATTGCTCGGCCCTTCTTCATCATGACCAGGCATAGGGTTGAGATTATGCCACGGAGTAGTAGCTTCGCCAACCGAGCTGCGTCCTTGACTATAATGCGGGGGGTCTTCATCAGGCGTGTATTCAAAATCTGGAATGTTTTGATTGAACTCCCAATTGGCTTGGGTATCTATCATACAGCCTGTACTCATTCGTCCAGGAACGAATGGTTGTGTTGGTGCTTGGATTGGTGTTTGTGATGGCCGTGGCGCTGGCGCTTGTGCTGGTGGTGGTGCTTGCGATGATGATGATGTTTTTCGTGATGACGATGCACGCCTCATTTTCTTCAATAATCCAGCCATATTTCGAGCTAAACTTTGTAAGAGTAACTAAATACACAAGTATAAGAGTAGTAATAAGAAATAACAATTAAAAGAATGAACGAGTAACAAATATTAGAGAGTTAGTAATTAAAAAGAATTTAGCAAGACTAGTAATTAATAAACAAGAGTACTAATTAGTAAATACTAGTAGTAATTAGCAAGAGTAGTAATTAAAAAGAATTTAGCAAGACTAGTAATTAATAAACAAGAGTACTAATTAGTAAATACTAGTAGTAATTAGCAAGAGTAGTAATTGGAGAGGAAAATAGTAGCAAAGCTTGTAGAAATATAGAATGTTTAGGTAAGAGAGAGTAAGAAGATTGGTGTGAAAAATTAGAGAGAAATGGTGTGAATTTATAGATTTTAGAAACTTCACAAAAGACCAAAATACCCCTACAAACTATCCGTTTATAGTTGTTGGGGAGGGTAAGAGTGTAAAGGAGTTGAAAAATATAGGTTAGACTAAAATACCCCCCAAACTAGCCGTTATATTGCTGTTGGGGGGGTAAAAGTGGAATTTTGGAAAAGGGGTGGAAGAAAGGGGGGAAAAACAAAAAAATTCAAACAAGTGGGGCCAAAACCGGGCCAAACCCGGGCCGCAGACCGGGCCAGCCCCGGGCCAGATCCGGGCCGCAGACCGGGCCAGACCCGGGCCGACTTCGGGCCGGGCCAAACCCGTTTCCGGGCCGGGCTTTTTCGCAGCAATGGACGGCCTGGTCCAGGCCCAGGCCCCAGGCCCGCTGTGCTGGGGCCGCCACTGTTCATCGTCGGGGCCGGGCCAGCCCGGGCCAGAACCGGGCCGGGTCGGGCCAGCCCGCGGGCCGCCCGGCCCGTTTGACAACTCTACTCTTATGGCCCATTTCCTGCAAGTCTGGTCACTTAGATTCAGCAGCTATGCTAAATGAGTTGTTCTCCTTCAACACATGCTGAGTCTGCGTGTCAATTAGTGCCAGCAACTAGTTATTTCACTGACGATGCGAGGCAAGGACCAGGAAACCATGATGTTAATCCTCATAAACCCAAGAACAAGATCAAGCTTGCAGCAGTCGCCGCCTTCAACTGAAAAATTGCCAATCATAGCACATCTATCTATGACTACGTTTGTGGCTGGAAAAATTGCTCTGTCACATGCACCATCTCTGCTCAACTCTTCTATGAGACCCTCGTTGAAAATACTCAATTGGTTTAGTTCTCCAGTGCTTTTGGAACTTGAAATTGCAGTGTACAAGGACCATCCTAGTCGGCTCCATTTGTGAATGAAAATGCTTGGGAATGCTTCTGGATTGTATATATGGGAGAATCAGCTTTACCCCGACTTGTCTTAAGCATCGCTCTTTGCTTGCCACCACACATGATAGGTTGATTGAAACCTCCTGAATTTTTTTTTAAAGCTATACAAATAAAAAACAATAACGTCTTCCCTGTTGAAAAATATATGCTTTTGATTTGTATCTTCCACAACAAAATATTAACAATATCAAGAGATTAAACATAGCAAAATAATAACAAATAATTAGAAGTAATTCTATATGAACTCTTTATAAAATTAAGGAATCTAAAGTAATTAAATGATATAAAAATAGCTCGTCCGTGAGAGTCGTGACAAAGTCACTGTCCTAAAGACGTTATCGCCTCTCTACGTGCAGGTGTTGACGGCAGATAATGTCTCCAAGATAAAACCCATTGACGCAGATATGTCTCCTCCATGTGCACGTCCATAGGAAGACGGTATGAACCAATCCACGATCACGTTGCCCAAATATAAAAATATATATAGAGGAAAAACATTGTGATAGTAGAGAAGAAAAAAACTAAGTTTGGAAGCATAGTTGCTTCAAGTCTTCTTTGTCACACCCCATGGCATTATATACTTGGCCAAACATAATCCATTTATTGGCCACATAAGTAAGATTAAAAGCCTTTGTAACTCATGGAATAATCATAACCATTCCTAATAATGTCAAATAATAAAGTATATTATATACACCATAAACACATTTGAGTTAATAATATTCATTATTGCATTTGTAACTCATTTCATAATTTACATGTAAGTAAATACATATAGTCATAAATTGCAATATAATAAAAATGCTATAATGTATATTTTATTTTATTAAAATATTTCATCATGATAGAGCTCCAACGGAAAATGGTGAGGAAGAATACACATGCTATGGTAGTCCTTGAACAAGAATAAAAATAGGTGTTTCACTTATCATTTTCGTAAGTAAGCATTAGTATAACAATCCACCACCCCATTAACAAACCGAACACAGTTCATAGGATGTTTCAACGAGAAATGTTCCAATTTATGGCACAACATCCAATTATTTGGGCTTTGAGTGATTATACTCCATGAATTAACCCTAACTTCAATGAAGAAATCAATCTCTCTCGAGACTACATTTACAAGTCCATGTTCTTAATGAAACTCCTTGGTTTCTACTCTAGCCAAACATGGTACACAGTAGTAAACAAAAGAAGAAGCCAATTTAGCTTTTCCTATATACTGTTGCATATCATAAGCCAATTCAATCCATCTCTGGTGTAGCTTCCAACTTCTTTTGAAGAATATTGCTCCGTAATTGTCTAGACTATTTACTAGAGAAGAAAAAATGTTCCCGTGTTCACTCGTTTTGCCACAAAAACCAGTATGGTTAGGAGTTTCACTTCTTGCCTTTATAGTTGCATCATTTCCTTACGAGTGCTGCTTTACCATCCTAGCTTTTGGCTTCGTTGATGGCCATACTTTGGAAGTACCGTAGTCAAACCATCAGCATTTGTTTGATAAGATCCAACCTTTCAAGTGCAAAATTGTCACAGGTAAATCGTTCTGCTTGTAACTAATGAAATTGCATAGAACGAGTGATGGGAGGAGACAACGAAAAAGCCCAACCCTCATATGCACTCTCTCAAGGAAAATATCTTACTTTAGAAATCACTATATCCTCCAGCTAATCTCTCAATATCGGTTTGCATAATGACCACAATACTGTCAGGACCTTAGACAACTTTAAGCCAACCGTTTGACACTTAGCACTTTTGAGCCCCGGCTAAAACGCCAATTCAGCCTAACTCTTTGCGCTGGCAAGGACAAGAGCTAGATAGAGTATAAGGACACAAACGTGTGGGAGAATTCTTGCATTATAACACATAAAAATGTTACAAAGCTTGAAGAATGCTTGGATCGTTTGGCCATGTACACACACACACACATGTCCACCTCCTCAATGGATGGTCTTGATCTATTTGTTCCTACGGTATGTAATGTGTATAATTATCCCTAAGAATATTTGTATATTTAAATTTAATAGCCTTTTCTTGAAATTCTCTACAAGACAAATACTAGAGAAAATAGCAAGAGAAGTCTAGAACTTTCTGGAGGCTGTCCCAGTAAGCTGACATGCAGTGTCTACGTAAGGGTCCAACAAGCGCTTGCATGACACAAGCTCTAAGATCTGCCTACTTTCAAGCGTGCGAGACACTCTATGCTTCCTTACCTCAAATTATGCAAGGCACCGTGCCAAGGGAAATAAATAACCTTCACATGCACCCATGCCAAAAGTGCAACCATCAATTAATGCACATTTCAAGTCTCATGCATGCGAATATGCAATCTCCTTGCACAAAAGCTTTCCGTTTTGCTGGTTTGGAGAGCAATGGAAGATTGACGTGGGATTTGTTAGGAGGGAAAAATGGCAGAGCACTGGAGTGCAATGTGAAGAGATGGGATCGAGGCTTAGACATTGCTGTTTATTGACTTTACTTCAGCAAAAAATGCATAACCTCAATTTGGAGGAAACGTGCTTTTGATGTCCCTCTCGTTACTAAAATAACTATATCCACTGGCTCTCGTTTGAACATAGAAAGCTTCAAGCATGCGAACTAAAAGGTCACTTTTGTGCAAGATTGGAGCATAACTAACATATTAGATCCATGGGCTAATTACAGCAGTATCCCTGAGGTTAGGGTAAAATTACAAGCAAGAAAAATAGTTTAGACAAATTACACTTATGTTCGTTGACCAAACATAATCTTAAAAACCCTAATGGTTTTAATGAAAAGACTTTATTGCCCCTCAGTTGGAACCTTTTTTTTTTTTTCAATGCCATTACTTCATCTAAAACAGAAAATCAAACTTTGTGTGGTTGGGGGGGGGGGGGGGGGGGCTCTTTTCACTGCCTCACCGTCATCTTCTATTCCTCCACCAACGCCGCCGCGAGTTTGACTGAAAGTTGCCTGACTCCTCCACCCCGTCATCTTTATTCCTCACCATCATCTTCAGGCTAGCATGACTCCTCCACCTAGTCATCTTCTATTCCTCCACCAACGCCGCCGCGAGTTTGACTGAAAGTTGCCTGACTCCTCCACCCCGTCATCTTTATTCCTCACCATCATCTTCAGGCTAGCATGACTCCTCCACCTAGTCATCTTCTATTCTTCCACCACCAACAATTCTTTTAAGATGATGGTGCAGCGGCGATCGTGTGGGAGGGGGATGCAGGCGTAGACCAAGATAAGGGAGGGGACTTGGGTTACCGGCGACATGGGTCGAGGGAGGGGGCTGGGGCTGCCAACGGCGTAGGGCGAGGGAGGGGGCTTGCGCTGCTAGCAGTGTAGGGTGAGGGAGTGGGCGGTGAGGGGATCTCAAGAAAAAGTTTGGAGAGAGAAACCCTAATTTAAAAATTAGGGTTTGATAGCCTAATTTGAAATTATAGAAATTATTCATGATATACTGTAACATCCCGGAATTTTCCGGAACGTTAGACAATCGATCGATGACACTAAGACAATTATAACCCCATAACCAAATGGATAGTCATCATTAGAGCACCTAAACATTTAATCAAACAATGCTCTCAGTAGGATTTCATAAATGATACATCAAACTAAGTCCAAAATTTTTTAAAATAATACTCATTACCCGCACAGGGGTTCTAATGATCAATACCAAAATCTAATTACTTCGCTTTCCCTTGCTTGGCTCTAATCCCTATTTAGGTAACATATTGCTGGCTGTCACTTGCGGAAAGGAAGTCAAAGGGGAGTGAGCTTTTGAGAGCCCAGTAAGGTCGCACAAAGATTTAAAATCACAAAACGATTCAGATGGTATTTCATATAGAGTCAAACAAAACTTTTTACGAGTATTTTCAAGCGTTTCGACAAATATGAACAAAACGAATGATTTTACATTCAAGTCCAATAACATCTCTTTGAGAGGTTTTGCTTTCGATGAAATCACTACAATACGATATAAACATATGGATGAGTATTTAACTCAATCCCTTAAATAATAGTCATTTGAAACACTTCGGGCATAATAAAGCATGAATGGATAATATTCAAAACATTTCAAGTGAAATAAAACATAAATAGGAAATATTGAACATGAGCAGTACAGAAGCAAAGCCACCCCGGCAGTGCTCGATCGCTTTACATATGCATATGTAACACTGACTAGTCCATCTAGGTACTAGTTAACCCATCCAACAGACCATCCTTATAACGCCAACAATACAGACCATCCTTATGGCTCCCAAGTTACTAACTCATGTCAACATTGAGAAACAATAAATAGAATTCAAAACATTTTATGATAATTGAATTGATAAAACAGATGAGAATAAACAAATTACGAATTCCAAACGATCGCTTAAGGTTCAAGTTAGGCTTTCATGGACAGTTTCAAAATATCTTTTATATCAGCATAAAATCGAATCAATTTAGTTTGTAAAACTGTTCTTTAAGCATTTGAAAACAGAATGTCGAAATAGGGTTCGGATAGAATTCCTTACCTCGGTCCAAGCTAAGCGATGCTACCAATCCTCGATCAATATTTTTTGAATAACCTATATTGGCAATCCACTTGTTAGAACATAATCTATACTAATATACTATAAACCTAGTATCAACTACCCAGACGACGCTCACTTCTAATTCCGAAATCGCGCAACTCAAACAGTTCCCGCACACGGCTAACCTAACCGAATGCCTCGTACGCTTCTTAATGGGTAACGACACTCTAGAATTTATAATAATTTACACTAAAACACTTTTTTAAGCCTAAAACTTATTAAAAGTCAAAATATGAAATTTTGAATATTTTTAATTTAAAATAATTTCCTTAAATGCAATAAAAATCCATAAATTGCCAAAATTATTTCCAGCTGCAAAATAAGTCCCATAATTTTTATAAGAACTTTGATATATATATATATATATATATATATATATATATATATAAATTATAGAATTTTAAATCAGAATTGAAAAGACATAAAAACTATTTCTTTATTTTTCATTTTTTTAAATTCAATGCGATACTGAAAATGATAACAAATCGATTCTAAAAATCACCAAATTTATACTGAGTCTTTATTATACTATATAAACACTACTCTAATTTTTCCCGGAACATTTTCAGGGTTTAAAGGCTCCAAAATAATTTTTACAAATCTGAAATTACAGAAAATACTAAAATACTTGTGATTTCAGAAAATTATGAAACTTTGCCGTAAATTCTAATATGGCCTAACGTACTATACCGTTAAATTTCGTATGCTAACGATCACCGTATACTATTCAATGCTCTCATCGTGTCTAACACTAACTAAATACCTGATCCGCGCTTCGCAACACACGCACCAAATTTAACCCTAATCTGTGGTACGCCTGCACTTGCACAGGGTACTACCCACTGCTGTGCATATTACCCACTTTCTCTTCCTTTCTTTCGGCCAACACTCTGAACACGCACTCTTACCGCACAGTTGTTCACTTCTTTGTGAACACACTACACATACACATCTACACACACTACACATTTATACACAACATAGCTTCTTCCTCCCTTTTTCCAAAACCCATTTCATGATCACCACACACTCCAACAACACCTTGCCCAGCTTCACTCACTGCAAGACCCATTTAAATATCACAACTCACTCCAACAACACCAACACAGTTTGCATGCACACAGTTCACTACAAACATGCCTCAAAAGTGTTGTCCTATGGCGGTCTCCCTTCCCTTTCTCCCTCACTCGCACACGCCACAAGAATACACACATGACCACCAAAAATATACTCAACACAACCACAATTACTCTGCCTCACCGTGGCAGTCCCCTTTCCCTCTACCTTCACCTGCTCACACCACAAAAATCTCCAACAATGACACCACGCACAGCAGCCTGTGCTGCTTCCCTCTCTTCATTTTTTTTCTCTTTCATCAACTCACTCACATCAGCACACTACACACATCTACACATATTTAATCACCCACATTCCCACACTGTGGCTGCCGTCCTCAACCCACTCACACACTCTTTTCTTCTTCTACTTCTTCTCATTTATTTGCACAACTCCACAGTCATCACACGGCTGCTTAGCAGCCTTTCTTCCTTTCCATTTCACCTATACTCGCACATACAACACACCTCACCCACGGTTGCACACACAAGCACATATTCATGCACCCAAGATCACACACAATATACAAAACACCTACTGCCTACATCCCACTGTGATCACGGCTACCCTTCCTTCTCTTAACACAAACCACGCACGCACATCACACAGTTGCCCATGGACACAACTTACGCACACAGCACAGCCGCTTCTTACACACTTTACGCACGCACCTGCACTCCTTATGGCAGCCAGGGCTACCACGGCAACGACTATTTTTCTCTCACTCATCCACCCACCCAATCATCATCACCTTATATCTCAGGTCCTTGCATGGCCCTCAAGCAACCTACCAACAGCCCTAAGATCCTTACTAGCAGTAGCTCTACCTTTCATATACATAAACCTTACAACCAACACCAAATACACGCACACATGATCAACTGCCTCACGGCATAATCCCCTTTACCACTTATACACCCACACACATATAATTACACACACACACACAATCACATGAACCTCCTCACAGTTTCCTCACGGTTACGTCCCTTGATCCCACTGGGGAGAAAAGGTTAGAAACCTTATCGACAATTTGCCAGAACAAATCTATCGCGTCAAGTCCCCTCTTTCTCTCTCTATTTCTCTGACTCTCTCTCTCTCTAGATGGAGGCATGTAGCCGGCAGCCGACTACAGGCCCCCATTTCAGCCGTCAACCACACATCTAGAGAGAGAGAGTCAGATAAATAGAGAGAAAGAGGGGACTTGACGCGGTAGATTTGTTCCGACAAATTTTTGGTAAGGTTTCTAACCTTTTCTCCCCAGTTTTTCAATGTTTATGGGATCAAGGGACGCAACCACGAGGAAACTGTGAGGAGGTTCATGTGATTGTGTATGTGTGTGTGTAATTATATGTGTGTGGGTGTATAAGTGGTAAAGGGGATTATGCCGTGAGGCAGTTGCTCATGTGTGCGTGTATTTGATGTTGGTTGTTGGGTTTATGTATATGAAAGGTAGAGCTACTGCTAGTAAGGATCTTAGGGCTGTTGGGAGGTTGCTTGAGGGTTGTGCAAGGACCTGAGATATAAGGTGATGATGATTGGGTGGGTGGATGAGTGAGAGAAAAATAGTCGTTGCCGTGTGACACACGCTGGCCCTTGATGGCACAAAAGAAACCGTGTGTGGCACTCGACTTGCCGCTTGCAAGAAGAGTCCGCCAACAAATTCCAACAATCTACAGCAAGCAGTGCATCAACATTGCATAAAACAGTGCACATAGAAGTAAATTTCAACACAAGGGCAAAACGGTCCCAAACATTCTCATTACTTCAACAACATCATTACAACTTACAGAAGGCTTTGTTTGCATCCACAATGTGCAATCTAGCTAAGACAGGCAAGCTAAAACAAAGCAAAGGACTCTCGGGTATGGGTGTGCATGACTCCCATATAGTACCATTAGGAGGAAAAACCAAAGTGACAGTAGTAGACGTAACATATGTGCGAGGAGTCATAGTGCCCCTTTTTAGAGAAATACAACTCGAAATGACTTGAAATTTTACAGGGAAACTTAAATATATACAAGGGTGGTCTCCACCAAAATTGAGCAAAAACGCATGCCTGGATCTTCAGATCTTCACGGTTGGCTTTTGGCGTGCATGGGCACTGCAATTTTGGCGTGCGCGGGCGCTGTGCTTGACGGGCGCATGGGCGCGGGACTTGAAGAACTTACGAGGGCGCATGGGCACATGCTGGATGGGTGCGGGGGTGCTGTACTAGGCGGGTGTAAGGGGCAGCCCGTGACATTCTCCCCCACTAGAGCTGTTGACGCCCTCGTCAACTTCTGCATGTGGTAGCTTCAATCTTGTCGGCGTAGGCTGATAAGTCTGCTACTCTTCCCAAGTGTTTTCTTCATCCATATGTCCCTGCCACTTGACTAGGTACTCCAGATGGCGCTTGCGGGAAGCTGTAATCACCCTATCATTCAAAATAACTTCGGCAACTCGTTTTCCTGCCGCTTTGGGTTTGAGTCCTTGTCTCTTGATTTGGCCCCTGGAGGGGTCGGCTGTGTCTTCATAGAATGGCTTCAACATGCTGACGTGAAAGACAGGATGGAGCTGGCGGCTCCACCAATGAGGCGGATCAACTTTGTAAGCCATCTTGCCTATCTTCTTCACTATAGTCAGGGGTCCCTCATATTTCTGCAAAAGACGAGAGTCTCTTCCCCTTAGAAATTTGTGATCTTGTGGCAGTAGCTTAACCATAACTTTGTCGCCCACATTAAACTCTTGAGATCTCCTGTTCTTGTCAGCGTGTTTCTTCATTCTTCTGGCTGCTTTCTCAAGGTAGGAGTGAGCTAGATCTATATTCTGCCTCCATTCTTCGCTGAAGCTTATGGCCCTTGGGGATTTTCCGGCATTGGGGACGTTTACCGTGTGGGTTAGTAACGGTTGTTGTCCATTTATAATCTCAAAAGCACTCTTCCCTGTCGAAGAGCTTTTGCGTGAGTTGAAACACAGCTGGGCAACATCCAGTAGCTTGACCCAATTTTTCTGTGTTGCACTGACAAAATGGCGGAGGTACTCTTCTAACATGGAATTGAACCGCTCCGTCTGACCGTCTGATTCTGGATGATAACTTGAACTCATTGAAAGTTGGGATCCGAATAACTTAAAGAGTTCAGTCCAAAAGTTTCCAGTGAAGCGGGAGTCCCACACACTGACAATGTCTTGAGGCATGCCCCAATACTTCACCACATACTTAAAGAAAAGTTGCGCTGTGTCTTCGGCTGAGCAATACTTGGGTGTTGCGATAAAGCTCGCATACTTGCTAAACCGATCAACGACAACAAGAATTGTGCCTAAGTCTTCAACCTTCGGCAGACCAGTGATGAAATCCAATGACACACTCTCCCACGGTCTCTTGGGGACCGGCAGCGGTTGTAGTAACCCTGCTTTCTTCTTACGCTCCACCTTGTCCTGCTGACAAGTAAGGCATGTCTTCACATACTCTTGCACTTCATCCCCCATTTGGGGCCAGTAATAACCTTGTTGAAGGAGAGCTAATGTTCTTTCTCCTCCGGCATGGCCTGCCCAAAGGGTGTCATGACATTCTCGAATCAATGTTCGTCTCAGATCATCGATTCGGGGAAAGTATACCCGTCTTCCTTTGGTCATCAGCAAACCATCTTCTTGCCAAAACTGTCGAGTTTTACCGCTCTCGATCAGTTTCAACAGTTGTTGGGCAACCGGATCCCTGGTAAGGGCCTTCTTGATCTTCTTTCCGATGTTGATGGCAACTCGGCTATCTGCTCTAACAATAGCATTCATGGCCATCAATGCTACCTGATCTAGTTCAGCTCTCCTGCTGAAGGCGTCTGCTACGCTATTGGTTGAGCCTGCCCTGTACTCGAGCATGAAGTTGAATTCTGCCAAAAGTTCCTGCCACCTGGCCTGTTTTGAGGTGAGCTTAGATTGACTCAAGAAGTGGCTCACTGCAGTGTTGTCTGTCCGCACTATGAAGCTAGAACCAAGCAGGTAGTGCCTCCAAATTCTGAGACAATGGACTACCGTGAGCAACTCTTTCTCATGAGTGGTGTAGCGACGTTCTGCTTCGTTGAGCTTCCTACTCTCATATGCCACCGGGTGGCATTCTTGCATTAGAACCCCTCCTAGTGCAAAGTCAGAAGCATCTGTATGAACTTCAAAGGACTTCGACACATCAGGGAAAGCAAGTACCGGATCTTCAGACATAGCCTGCTTCATAGCCGAGAAGGCCGATTGACACTCCTTGGACCATTCCCAAACATTGCTCTTCTTCAAAAGTTCGGTTAGGGGATAGGCCATTCTCGAATAATCTCGGACAAACTTCCTATAATAGTTGGTCAATCCAAGGAAAGATCTCAGTTCTGAAACATTAGTTGGCGGCTGCCACTCCTGTATCACTTGAACTTTAGCTGAGTCCATCCTTATCTGACCCTGTTCTATCACATGGCCCAAGAATTTAATCTTGGTCTGGGCAAAAGTGCATTTCGACAGCTTCACGTATAGCTCGTGCTCCCTCAGTCGGGCAAGCACCTTCCTCAAGTGCTTCAGATGCTCGTCCAAGCTGGAACTGTAGATCACAATATCATCGAGATACACCACTACAAAATCGTCAATGTAGTCCCGCAAAACCTGATTCATCAAGGTGCAAAATGTGGCCGGGGCGTTGGTTAAGCCGAACGGCATGACCAGGAACTCATACGCATCGTATCTGGTGACACAAGTTGTCTTCGCCTCGTCACCTTCGGCAATTCGGACCTGCCAATACCCAGACTTCAAGTCCAACTTGGTAAACACTCTCGCCCTACTAAGCTGATCAAAACAGTCGGCGACTAAAGGAATAGGATACTTGTTCTGAATAGTCACCTTGTTTAGCGCCCTGTAGTCCACACACATCCGCAAGGAACCATCTTGTTTCTTCTGGAAGAGGACTGGTGCACCGTAAGGTGACTTCGCTGGAGTGATCAAACCCGCGTCTAGCAACTCCGTCAATTATTTTCTGAGTTCAGCAAGTTCTGGTTGTGACATCCGATACGGAGCTCGGGCGGGTGGCTTCGTGCCTGGCACGAGCTCTATCTCATGGTCAATTGCCCTTCTAGGTGGCAATTTCTTCGGCAATTCATCAGACATCACATCTTCAAAGTCGTTTAATATCACTTTAACTTCTTTGGGTAATGGTCCCGATACTTCTTCAATTTCGTCCCACCGTAGCATGGCAAGGTAGGTTGTTTCGTCCCGTTTTAATCCCTTTTTCAACTGGAGGGCTGAGATAGAACGCTCTCCCGCCCTAGGAGATATAGTCGGGATGACACACGGTTTATTCCCAAGCATGGACAGCGAGTTGGTGCATGGCATCACCGTGGTCTTCGTGTCACGCAGAAACTCCAACCCAAGGATCAGTTTAAAGTCGTCCATGATGACTACTGAAAAGTTGGTCCTTCCTTCGTATGGGCCAATCTTGATCAAAACAGATCTCGCTATCCCCGCTACTGGCTGTGCGGTAGAGTTGATAGCCTTCACCCGTCCATACCCTTTTTCTAGAGTTAGACCCAATCTTTCCACTTCGGTGCTACAAATGTAATTATGGGTAGCTCCTGTGTCCACCATGGCCCTGATGGCCTTCCCGTTAACCTTGATGTCCACATACATCAAGCCTTTCCCTGGTACATCACTCTTTTTCTTTGGCGGCATGTGTTTTAGGCTTTTCCTCAGTCAAGCTCTCTTCAAGGTTCCCAACCTGCGTTGTCACAACATTACACCACTGAGGAAAGGCCCCGACGGCATCTTCCTTTTCATAATCTTGTACGTCTGTTTGCTCCTCTGTTGGTGGATGCCTTGATTGAGAGCCAGATTGTGCCCCACGTTGCACCTGCCCAATGTTGTCAAAGAAGGCATTCATCATCTGTCGTTGCGGACAGTTAGCGATCACGTGCGGTCCTTGGCACAAGAAGTAACCCTGAAAGGAGGTTTCTTCACTTCTCCACTGATGCTAGCGTCGGTCTTGGCTTTGAACCCAACTCCACTCTTCTGTTGGGTAGAAGAGTTTGACGCCCAACTACTTTTACTGCCCCAACTTTGGTTTGGTGCTTGACCCCCTGGCTTCTTGCCACCAATACTTCTGCTTGGATTTCCTCTCTGAGGGGGTCTCTGTGGCTTGGAGTTGTAATCTGAAAGGCTCTCAGCAGCGATGATGGCTTCGTTAAGGTTGTTCACCCGACGTCTATTAAGCTCGGTGCGAGCCCATGGTTTTAACCCTTCCATGAAGAAGAAGAGTCTGTCGATTGCGGACATGTTACTAATGTCCAACATCAAGGCAGAAAATGCCTGGCAATACTCCCAGACCGAACCGGTGTGCTTGCATTCCAACAACGCTTTCCTCGCGTTGAATGCGGTGTTCTCTACGAAAAACTGGCTCTTTATCTCTCGTTTGAGTATATCCCATGTGTTTATGACGCAAGACCCATCTTCGATCTCTACGTACTTCTTCCGCCACCATAACTTGGCATCTCCAACCAAGTACATTGTAGCCATCGACACCTTTATCTCTTCCGAGTCTACTCTGATGGCTCGAAAGTATTGTTCTATATCAAAAAGGAAATTTTCTACTTCCTTGGCATCACGGGCTCCCCCGTAACTCTTGGGCTCTAGCACTCAGGGCCTCGATGAGTGCTCCGCACCCCCTGCGGATGTGTTAACCACTGCGCGACTAAGAAGCTCAACTCGATCCTGAAGCTCTTGAAATTTAGACTCCCAGTCTATACCTTCAACATGTCGTGCATGGTGTTCCACTCGATCCTGAAGCTCCTGAAACCTGCCCTCCCATTCCATGTTCTCAGCATATTGGGCATTATCAGTGGCTTCAAGATTCACTTCCAACGCGTCAAGGCGAAGGGAGAATTGTTTCAGGATGCCTGGAGCATCCGGGTCGCTTTTGATCATGTCCCGTATCTGCGCTTCCAAAGCATCGATTCTCTCTTTCGTGTTGGCCATAGTTTTTCTCAACAAACTATCCCACAATATTTTCTTAGATGAAGCCACGGTCCCTTGGGCAACCGCAGCTCTGATACCACCTGACACACGGTGGCCCTTGATGGAACAAAGGAAACCATGTGTGGCACTCAACTTGCCGCTTGCAAGAAGAGTCCGCCAACAAATCCCAACAATCTACAGTAAGCAGTGCATCAACATTGCATAAAACAGTGCACGTAGAAGTAAATTTCAACACAAGGGCAAAACGGTCGCAAACATTCTCATTACTTCAACAACATCATTACAACTTACAGAAGGCTTTGTTTGCATCCACAGTGTGCAATCTAGCTAAGACAGGCAAGCTAAAACAAAGCAAGGGACTCTCGGGTATGCTTGTGCATGACTCCCATATGGTACCATTAGGAGGAAAAACCAAAATGACAGTAGTAGACGTAACTATGTGCGAGGAGTCATAGTGTCCCTTTTTAGAGAAATACAACTCGAAATGACTTAAAATTTTACAGGAAAACTTAAATATATACAAGGGTGGTCTCTACCAAAACTGAGCAAAAACGCACGCCTGGATCTTCAGATCTTCACGGTTGGTTTTGGTGTGCGCGGGCACTGTAATTTGGGCCCGTGGGCGCTGTGCTTGACGGGCACATGGGTGCGGGACTTGAAGAACTTGCGAGGGCGCATGGGCGCATGTTGGAAGGGTGCGGGGGCGCTGAGCTAGATGGGCGTGGGGGCACTGTGCTAGGCGGGTACAAGGGGCAGCTTGTGACACGTGGCAGCCTTGGCTGCCATAAGGAGTGCAGGTGCGTGTGTAAAGTGTGTAGGAAGCGGGTGTGCTGTGTGCATAAGTTGTGTGCATGGGCGACTGTGTGATGTGCGTGCGTGGTTTGTGTCAAGAGAAGGAAGGGTAGCCGTGATCACAGTGGGATGTAGGCAGTAGGTGTTTGTATATTGTGTGTGATCTTGGGTGCATGAATATGTGCTTGTGTGTGCAACCGTGGGTGAGGTGTGTTGTATGTGCGAGTATAGGTGAAATGGAAAGGAAGAAAGGCTGCTAAGCAGCCGTGTGATGACTGTGGAGTTGTGCAAATAAATGAGAAGAAGTAGAAGAAGAAAAGAGTGTGTGAGTGGGTTGAGGACGACAGCCACAGTGTGGGAATGTGGGCGATTAAATATGTGTAAATTTGTGTAGTGTGCTGATGTGAGTGAGTGGATGAAAGAGAAAAAAAATGAAGAGAGGGAAGCAGCACAGGCTGCTGTGCGTGGTGTCATTGTTGGTGATTTTTGTGGTGTGAGTAGGTGAAGGTAGGGGAAAGGGGGACTGCCACTGTGAGGCAGAGTAGTTATGGTTGTGCTGTGTATATTTTTGGTGGTCCTGTGTGTATTCTTGTGGCGTGTGCGAGTGAGGGAGAAAGGGAAGGGAGACCGCCATATGATAGCACTTTTGAGGCATGTTTGTAGTGAACTGTGTGCATGCAAACTGTGTTGGTGTTGTTGGAGTGAGTGGTGATATTTAAATGGGTCTTGCAGTGAGTGAAGCTGGGCAAGGTGTTGTTGGAGTGAGTGGTGATCATGAAATGGGTTTTGGAAAAAGGGAGGAAGAAGCTGTGTTGTGTATAAATGTGTGTAGTGTGTGTAGATGTGTATGTGTAGTGTGTTCAGAGAGAAGTGAACAGCTGTGTGGTAAGAGTGCGTGTTCTGAGCGTTGGCAGAAAGAAAGGAAGAAAAAGTGGGTAATATGCACAGCAGTGGGTGGTACCCTGTGCAAGTGCAGGCGTACCACAGATTAGCGTTAAATTTGGTGCGTGTGTTAGGAAGCGCGGATCAGGTATTTAGTTAGTGTTAGACACGATGAGAGCATTGAATACTATACGGTGATTGTTAGCATACGAAATTTAACGGTATAGACGTTAGGCCATATTAGAATTCACGGCAAAGTTTCATAATTTTCTGAAATCACAAGTATTTTAGTATTTTCTGTAATTTTAGATTTGTAAAAATTATTTTGGAGCCTTTAAACCCTGAAAATGTTCTGGGGAAAATTAGAGTAGTATTTATATAGTATAATAAAGACTCAGAATAAATTTGGTGATTTTTGGAATCGATTTGTTATCATTTTCAGTATCGCATTGAATTTAGAAAAACGAAAAATAAAGAAATAGTTTTTATATCTTTTCAATTCTGATTTTAAATTCTATAATTTATATATATATATATATATATATATATATATATATATTAAAGTTCTTATAAAAATTATGGGACTTATTTTGCAGCTGGAAGTAATTTTGGCAATTTATGGATTTTTATTGCATTTAAGAAATTATTTTAAATTCGAAAATATTCAAAAATTCAGAAAATTCATATTTTGACTTTTAATAAGTTTTAAGCTAAAAAAGTATTTTAGTGTAAATTATTATAAATTCTAGAGTGTCGTTACCCATTAAGAAGCGTACGAGGCATTCGGTTAGGTTAGCTGTGTGCGGAAACCGTTTGAGTTGCGCGATTTCGGGATTAGAAGTGAGCATCGTCTGGGTAGTTGATACTAGGTTTATAGTATATTAGTATAGATTATGTTCTAACAAGTGGATTGCCAATATAGGTTATTCAGAAAATATTAATCGAGGATTGGTAGCATCGCTTAGCTTGGACCGAGGTAAGGAATTCTATCCGAACCCTATTTCGACATTCTATTTTCAAATGCTTATAGAACATTTTTACAAACTAAATTGATTCGATTTTATGCTGATATAAAAGATATTTTGAAACTGTCCATGAAAGCCTAACTTGAACCTTAAGCGATCGTTTGGAATTCGTAATTTGTTTATTCTCATCTGTTTTATCAATTCAATTATCATAAAATGTTTTGAATTCTATTTATTGTTTCTCAATGTTGACATGAGTTAGTAACTTGGGAGCCATAAGGATGGTCTGTATTGTTGGCGTTATAAGGATGGTCTGTTGGTTGGGTTAACTAGTACCTAGATGGACTAGTCAGTGTTACATATGCATATGTAAAGCGATCGAGCACTGCCGGGGTGGCTTTGCTTATGTACTGCTCATGTTCAATGTTTCCTGTTTATGTTTTGTTTCACTTGAAATGTTTTGAATATTATCCATTCATGTTTTATTATGCCCGAAGTGTTTCAAATAACTATTATTTAAGGGATTGAGTTAAATACTCATCCGTATGTTTATATCATATTGTAGTGATTTCATCGAAAGCAAAACCTCTCAAAGAGATGTTATTGGACTTGAATGTAAAATCATTCGTTTTGTTCATATTTGTCGAAACGCTTGACAATACTCGTAAAAAGTTTTGTTTGACTCTACATGAAAAACCGTCCGAATCGTTTTGTGATTTTAAATCTTTGTGCGACCTTACTGGGCTCTCAAAAGCTCACTCCCCTTTGACTTCCTTTCCGCAGGTGACAGCCAGCAGTAGGTTACTTAAATAGGGATTAGAGCTGAGCAAGCGAAAGCGAAGGAATTAGATTTTGGTATTGATCATTAGAACCCCTGTGCGGGTAATGAGTATTATTTTAAAAAATTTTGGACTTAGTTTGATGTATCATTTATGAAATCCTACTGAGAGTATTGTTTGATTAAATGTTTAGGTGCTCTAATGATGACTATCCATTTGGTTATGGGGTTATAATTGTCTTAGTGTCATCGATCGATTGTCTAACGTTCCGGAAAATTCCGGGATGTTACATATACTGTACAAGGTCAGTATTGCCATTTTAAAAATACATAATGATGAAAATTATAATTTTTGGATGGAATCTTAACAAATGGATACAAGTGTTACTTTTTAAAGTTTTTTGTTACGGTATGTTACATTTTGAAACTTAGTGTCCTTGACTGTAATTTCACCCTAACTTTAGGGACACTGCTGTAATTAGCCCTAGATCCATTCACTCACGTTTGGACATCAAAAGCTCGAGCATGTTAGTTGGAATATTTGAACAAAAAATCCCCTTTTTATACAAGAATGGTTTTGAAAAAACCATTAAAGTTTTGAGGAAAATCTTTAGATGCTTTAGTCCCACACTGCTTGTAAGTGAAAATTAAAGATGAGATTTTCTTACATACTTAATCTTTTGAAAGCATTCATCCCTTGTTGGTCCTTAAAAGAACTTTGAGGAGTATATAAGTGAACACTCCATGGCCTATTAGAATGTACATGGTTAATTATCGGTTAGGTTTAGCAGTTCGAGGAATTTGATTCGTTTTTGTTTACGTGAAAAGTGTCAAAGTGAGCAACGATTAAGATTTAGCATTATATTAATATTTGGCGAGGCTAGGTTGAATGCTAATAATTAATTTGCCCATTTAGGTTAATTTGAGGTTTGAACAAGGTTGAATAACAGCGAGCGCATAGCTTGGATCGAAGGTAAGGGATTTCTTTCGAAACCCTAGTTCATCTATTTGATATCGTAAACATTTTTCAAAATTTTTATTGAAGTTTCATTGGACTCGATTATAATCATCATGAAATTTGCATCGATTGTCATTAATACCCTGTTTTGAGCCTTACACGTTCGTTGGAGATCCTATTCGATGCTATGTAATTATTTCTTGTTGTGCATCGATTTAATCATTGTCTTATCAATTGTCGTCATTCTATTAATTGACATGACATTTTGCATTGGTGTGTTTTGTAGGAGTTGATGTATATTGGAGGATTTGGTGTGGGCTGGTACATTGACGGACTAGCCGGTGTATTGGTATGCTAGTACCTTGACAGACTAGCCGGTGTATTGGTGTAGGCTAATATCTGGACGGATTAGTCGGTGTATCTGCATTAGGACCCCTCGTAGGGGGATGGACTCGTTACCATAAAGTCATCGCCACCACGGGATGGGCTCATTACCACAAAGCCATCGCCGTCTTCATTTCGGGGGGCTCCACTTATAGTGCTCTGCATTAGGACCCCTCACAGCGAGATGGGCTCGTTACCACAAAGCCATTGCCGTCACAATCACGGGGGGCTCTGTTCGTAGTACTCGGGCACGAGGACCCCTCGTAGCGGGATGGACTCGATACCACAAAGTCATCGCCACCACGGGATGGGCTCGTTACCATAAAGCCATTGCCGTCACAATCACGGGGGGCTCCGTTCATAGTGCTCCGGCACGAGGACCCCTCGCAGCGGGACAAGCTCGTTACCATAAAGCTATCACCGTCTTCATTCCGGGGGCTCTGTTCGTAGTGCTTCGGCATGAGGACCCTTCGCAACGGGATTGTCGACTCCTCTGGGACACTATCTCCGCTAGGGTGCCTGCGTGACTGGCCTACGTGCTCCAGCACTGGGGGCTCGCGTCCGTACCCCTATGGACTATGACCCCCGGTTCACTCTGAGACGGGAGCATGTCTTCGGAGGGCATCTCGCCTAGTCCGCCGGGTAGTTGGGCGTCGGGTCTTCCCCACCACGGCCAGGCCTATGGGATTCTACAAGGGCTTGGATTGGAAGCTAGATCAAGGGGGTTCTCTGGTCATACCGACGCCGTGGGTGCCAATCTTTCCAGACAGATAGAGCGACACTATGCGGGGCAGGCTGGGTGAATATGCGATTCGACAGTCCGTGGAGCACCGGCAGCTGTGGACCCCTCGGTGACGTGTCACTCCCAGAGAGCGCCATGTGTCGTGTGATGACATCATCATCTTAACCTCTATAAATAGAGGTCTCGGGAATTCATTTAGGAGGTTGGACATTTTCAGAACACTTTTACTTTCTCACTCTAGAATCCTAGAGAGAGAAACATACAGGACCCTGACTCTAGACCTAAGCATCGAACTGTGACTATCGTCGTGTATTCACTCTGCGCCATCGCCCTCGCAGCATGCCATCCTCAGGCTCTGTCTGGGAAGCCCTTGGTCTCTGCCCTTGCTCCGCCCTTGCTGTGTCTCACATCAGTACACTTGGCATATGACACGGACTGCATTCCTTGTGGCACCTCCACGTCGACTGCGAACCCATTTTCCTCGGCATCAATTGGATTTGAAAATTTTTATAGTGTTCAAAGTTTGTTAAATTGCCATGTTCTGAATTTTTTTTACATGATTTTATTGTTTTGACGCACTAATATCTATTTATTTTTATTTTGTGCCTCATTTCGAAAAGAAGCGCGCCTCTGCCTTGCACCTACGCTCTAGGGACCATTTGCACCTTTAATAACTATGGTCCCTAAGGATCATAAAGTGAGCTTTGAGAGTGACCTAGTCCTCCCAAGTAGCCTCACATGTTAGAGTGTTTGGCAACTGAACCAAGATTCTGAAGCTTAAGAGTTATCATGACGAGCCATTCGTTGGTTCTTAATTGCCATAGGCTCCATCAAAATCTGTCCGTTAGTGGTTGGATGCAATTTAACGGTGAGAGTGATTAGGGGGCCAATTCTTTTCTTTGTAAGAGAAACATGAAACAATGGATGCATAACATAATGTGAGGGCAATTGGAGCTTATAAGCAACTAGTCTATTTCTTCAATGACCAGCCTATAAGCATCTTAGAAGCGGGGAAGATAGCTTGAAGTTGCGTCTGAGAGATACTAAACTTCTTTTATATGGAGGTTAGATCTCTTACCCCAAAATGCCCAATCGTGTGTTGGTAGGAATACTGATGAATTCTTGCTTGGGCAAGTGTGAGGTTATCCTTGATGATGTGCAACATTTGTTTCCTTTCTATGAGATACTGGTCCATAGCTGTATTGCAGGTGAGTTCAATCTATTCTAACTTACAGGCTAAATGGCATAGCCATAAGAGGGCCTCAAATGCAATCATTTTAAGAGCAATGTGGTAACTAGTGTTATACCACACTTCAACCAATGATTACCATTTTGCCCAATCCTTTCGACTGTCACTAGTCATGCGCCTAAGATAAGTTTCGAAGCATCTACTGAGTCTCTCTGTTTGACCATCAGTATCAGGATGGTAGCAACACTAGTAGCCAGTGTAGTGCCCAATACCTTAAAACAACCTTTGCCAAAATATGCTAAGGAATATCTTATCCCTGCCACTAACTGCGGTTGAGGGAAATGCATGCAATTTGACCACCTGGTCCATTAATGCTATCGCCTAAGCTGTGAGGAGTGGTGTGAGGCAAATAAAATGCATAGCAACCTACTAATGATTTCTCTAATGGAGTTTTTGCCTTGTGATTTTGGTAGACCTTTATGAAGTCCATTGAGATCGACGTATATTCAAGGTTGTAGTGTGTAGCGAACTGCCTCGAAAAAATCTCTGGAAGAATTTAAGGAATTGTCATCTTATTTAATTAAACATAGGAACATAAGAAAAAACTTAAAATATCTCTTAAAACTTCCAAGAGACTACTAATATATTGAAATCATGGAAATGGATTCGGATACTAAATTGCACAGTGGGAAGGTGTCAGGCACCCGCTATACCCCTTCGGTCTCTACTTCATTTCTATTGATTTTTTGTGTCAAACATATAACGTTTAAATATGCATAACATAAACCCTAAGTTTACTCCTATACTATTGGTTTGAACTCGACATCAGGGGTCGAATGACCTATGTATCCGTTTGGACAAATCGGAATCAAAACCGTTGTAGTTCGTCTTGGACCCTACGGGAGGCGACATCCACTTCGGTTTTAGACTCGAACTAAGAAATGAAAAGAAAGACTATTCTTGATAGTTTGTGTAGTGGAAATGTGATCGCGAGGAAGGGAGACACTCTAACTATTATACTTTGAACTAGTCTAGAAAGGAGTAAATATATCTCGAGAATGCCTTGCCTAGAAGACTTATGAATACTTTATGAACGAATCCACGATTCAAGGGACTCAAGACTATTTAGAAATAAATATGAAGTGCTAATTTCCTCTTAGAGATGATCTACCACTTATAAGAGAAATGGTATAAAAGCTTTACGAAAAAAAAAAGCTTGTCGTTGAAAATGTAGCCCAGAGGGCGTCAGAAATGATAAGTATACCTATCCTAATCTGTGATTTGGTGATAGAGATGAATATTTGATAAAAATTCTAAACCTGAAAAAAGTCAACAAACTAGCCGGTTCACCCAAAAATGTTTTTTTAATTTTGAGACATTATCTGCCCTAATTTGGTAATTATCTCTGAAAATACAGTTGGGATGAACCTAATTTGCATAAATATCTCTAGATTCACGTAAATCAAGGATTAATCACATGCATCAAGGATATATCACCAAATAATCCTAAATCATCTAACTAATCACAATGGGTTAAATACAAAACTGTCTCCCGTTGTTTACACGTTTTTTGCAGGCCGCTCCCTGTGTTTGCAATATTTGCAGTAATATCTCCAATCCTTGACAAAAGCGTTGCAAACGACTCTAAATTTCAATGTCCGTACAAAATCTGTCTTTAAGTCTACATTTGCTCGTCATATGCCTTTTTGGAATGGGCAAAAAGGTCATTTCCCTTACCAAACGTTCCTAAAACCCTAAACCATCATTCCTTTGCTATCTCTCTTCTATCTCTTCATCTCTTAAAACTCTAAAACCCAATTTGCACTTTCACACAAACCCTTTCACCTTAAATGGTTAATTACCCGTTATTATAGCTAATGTTGTGATTCTTATATAGACATCATATTTTCCCAAAATTTGCAACTTCCTAAACTGAGCATTTAAGAGGATGACATCCCTCTATGTGTTCTTCCTAATAGCTACCAAACATATACCCCTCCTGTCATTATTGCTTCCCCTTTCAAGGATGCGTCTTAACACCAGCCTCATTCTCCTATTTTACCTCTTAACCTCTCTCTCCTATCTCGTTAGAGAGATCGTAAATATCACCCTTCCCATCAATATCCCTACCCAAAAGTTATGGTTCAAGAAGTTTAAAGGTACAACTTCTAACCAACCATTTTCCTGTAATTTCCTTTAACATTTTTCTATCTGTTTCGCCTTGCTTTCTCAGAAGTCAAAACACATTACAGAAATGTAAACTCCCAATATTCCATTTTGTTCATACCAGCACAGTAGTGCAGATTTTCACCTGAAAATCAAGCAAAATCTCATCTAGGTCGGCATTCTACCTATTCGCGTCTCTTTACAGTAATTTTGCCAAAATTTCTCCAAGTTCAGTGTTTGCTCGTGTTAGCATTTGGGCATCACTCAATTTTGAGAAGAACAAACAACCTAAATAGTGACGAGATATTAAAAAGCCCAATCTGGGTTTAACACGTCAATGTTAATTACCCATTGATAGGAATGCAGCGAAGGTGACCTATTTGAGGGGAAATGGTTTGTGTAAAAGTGCAAGTGAGGGTTCAGAAGTGTTTTAGGAGATGAAGAGAGATAAGAAAGGAAAGGTTTAGGATTTAAGGAGGGCTTGGGGTAAGGGAATCGACTATTTTTCCCATGCCAAAACGGCAAGTGACAAGCACATGCAGACTTAACAAAGGATTTTGAACAGACATCCAACATTGGAGTCGTTTGCAGTACTTTTGTCAAGGACAGGAGACATTATTGCAAAGTTGTGAACACGGAAAACGACCTGCAAAAATGTGTAAACCACATGGACAATTTGTATTTAATCCTAATTTCTCAACTAGACGTGGGTTAAACATAACTAACTGGACTAGTTTAACTAGCTGAGCTGGACTGGACTCAACCAACTGGATTGAATTGGATCACTGGATTGGGACTGGACTAGATTAACTATTGGACTTAACTAAATAAATTAAGTTTAATGTAATATTAGGCCTACACCGATTAATAATAAATCTTAATTATCAATAGAGCCCATAATAGTTTATAAATAAAAGGACTACTAAAATGGCTATAAAGCCCCTCGGCGAGGGAGCTCACTTGCGGGCGAACATCAACGTAAATGGATGACGCATTTTTGTAGTAGAAACACATAAAAGATCACAAGACTTGAGATAGACTCAAAGACACACACATATATGAGGTCGGACCTTTGTAAAGTTTCTTATGTATCTTTAGAAAAGGAATCAAACCAACATAGTTCCCAAAGCGTGGGAATATTGTTCGAAGTCGGAGCCAATAGTAACAATGATTTATCGTTGAACACAATTACAAAAAGTGAAGTAAAACCTTGTCTGGAGTCGGAGCTAGTAGTAACAATGATTGGTCGCCAGATAAGGGGCAAATCTTTAAAAGTTAGAGCCAATGGTAACAACAATTGACCGTTTATAGATACTAAAAATAGAGATGGAACTGAATTTGGGGTAGAAAATCTCACTACCTTAAGAGCCGAAGCCAATAGAAATAACGATTGGCTGCTTAAGCAAATGAGGAGAAAGCGCATCTAGAAGCCGAAGCGAATAGTAATGACGATTGGTCGTCTAGACACACTAAAGGCGCATAACTAAGCGTCGGAGCAAATAATAATGAAGATTGGTGGCTTAGCCATAAGGCGTATACACCTAGAATCCAGAGCTAATGTAATGACAATTGGTTGTCTAGGAATATGGAAAAAAAGGTATCTAGAAGCTGGAGCCAATAGTGACGACGACTGATCGCTTAACCATAAGGTGCACCTTAGAAGCCAGAGTCAAAAGTAACAATGATTGGTCGTTTATGAACACTAAAAGTCATGTCTAAGGGCCGAAGCCAATAGTAACAACAATTGGTCGCTTAAACATAATCATGAAAGCACATCCACGAGCCGAAGCCAATGGTAACAATAATTGGTCCCCTAGATCCACCGAAGGCTTATGACTAATAGTGGGAGCCAATGGCAATGATGATTGGTCGCTTAGTCATAAAGACATATGCCTAAAAGTCAAAGTCAATAGTAACTGCAATTGGTTGTCTAAGAATATGAAAACTCTGACAATTGGTTGTCTAAGAATATGAAAACTTATTACCTAAGAGCTGAAGCCAGAAATAATAACAATTGGTCACTTAAGCAAATGAGGAGAAAAACATATTTTAAAGTTGGAGCCAATAGTAACGAAAATTGGTCGTCTAGACACTCTGAAAACTAGAGCTAGAACTGGAATTGAAGCTGAAAAAACTCTTGTTTAAGAGCCAGAGCCAATAATAATAACAATTGGTTGCTTAGGTAAATAAGGAGAAAAGCATATCTAGAAGCCAGAGTCAATAGTAACAAAGATTGGTCGTCTAGACACACTGAAGGCTTATGGCTAAGAGTCTAAGCCGATGGTGACAACAATTGGTCTCTTATCCATAAGGCGCATCCTTAGAAGCTGGAGCCAATGGTAACGAAATTTGGTCATCTAAAGAGATTGAAAAGTGGAGTTAGAACTGGAACTGGAGCTGGAGCTGGCAAAACTCACTACCTAGAGCCGGAGCCAATTGTAACAACAATTGGTCGCTTAGGAGAATGAAAAGAAAAGCGTATCTAGAAGCCGAAGCTAACAGTAATGACGATTGGTCATCTAGACACACTGAAAGCTTATGACTAAGAGCCGGAGCCAACGGTGACAACAATTGGTTGGTTAGCCATAAGGTGCATCCTTAGAAGCCAGAGCCAATGGTAACGACAACTGGTTATCTAAGGACACTAAAAATTGTATTGAGGCTGGTACGCGGTATCTTCATGCCTACCTTAATTTAGAGATTCTACCCTCGAGCATAGATCGGGTTTAAGACTGAGACTAATTGTGATTTACACATACTGGCTTGAATTGAGGGTTAAATAACCTCAGGTATAGACCTGGGCTGGAAAATGGAAAATGTACTTGACCTTCCTGTACATGACCAAACTGAGGGTTAGATACCCTCGGACATAAACCTAGATTGGCAGATGGTTGTGCCGGCTGAAGGTTGCCTACTAATACTCGTCTAGAAGGGATCAAGAATGAAGCTCAAATCGGATTTAAAAAGGAGAATGTACATGACTTCACGTACTAACCTAAAATGAGGGTCAAATATGCCTGAACATTGAACTAGATTGGGAAATAGGAAATGTACATGACTCCTTCGTATTGACATGAATAGACCTGGTCTAAAAAATGGCTGCATCCAACTACAGTTACCTACATATGCTTATCCAGATGTGATAAAGCCAAATGTAGTTCGAACTATATATGTAGAGAAGATTATAGGTAAAGGGTTGGTGAAATACATGGACTCTAACCTAGAGTCAAGAAGGATAGGAGCGTGGTCGAAACTAACAGGAAAAATCAGAATTTTTTATTCTTTATTTTATTTTCAACTTTTTATTTAGGAAATTTGTTTTATTTTCAACTTATATATATATATATATATATATATTTTTGGAAACTCTTTTGAAGACTAAGGTTAAGAGGTAGACCCTTAAGATATAGACATAGACACTGATCCCGACTGTCGGAATAAGGGAATCACGTGGAGCCCCTAGAAAAAGTGCGTGCAGAAGGAACTCGCAATGCAAGGGACTAACCAAAAAAGGGACATACATTATCTGACTGTCAGTAGAGGGGAATCACAAGGAGCCCCTAAAAGAAATGCATGTAGATAACATTAACAAATGTAATGTACTGGGTGAGCAAAAATAGACACTATCTTGACTGTAAAGAGAGGGAAATCACAAGGAGCTCCTAGGCAGAAATATACACATACGAAATAGACCATGCAATAGACTAGAAAAAGAGACACAGTCATGACTGTCTTAAAAGGGGAATCACAGGGAGCCCCTAGACAAAATGTATATAGAAAATGTTGAGCGTTCAATGAACCGGGTGAACAAAAGATAGATACCATCACGACTATCATGCGAAGGGAGTCACAGAGAGTCCTTGGACAAAAATGCGTTGTCATGACCATAACCCATAAGATGACTGTTGTGAAAGGGGAACCACTGGGAGCCCCTAAACAAGATGTTGACCATGCAGGAGACCAGAGGAACTAAGGCAGATATTACCACGACTATTATAAGAGGGGGATCTCAGTGAGCCTTAAGGAAAAAATACAGACATACGATGCTGACCATGAACCAATAGATAGACACTACCATGAATATCACAAGGAGTGCGTAGGGCCAAAATATGTGCAGGTACGCTGACCATGGCATAAAACGGAACATCAGCCACCAATGCTCTCAATTTAAATGCCAAAGAAGAACCCAACCCAAAATAGACAATTGGCTCTTGTTGTAGCAGGTTCACATCGTGCACCATATTGTTATGGGTTTTTCTGTTCAAAAAGGCCTCCCAAACCTTTTTCTCCTTAAAAAACTTGGTGGAGTAAAAAGACTCGTCCCTCACCATATTTAATGAAGTCAAAACAGTTTAGATGTGAATTTGTTGAACTTTGTTAT
>JAVXUP010003939.1:0-47755 GCA_033070095.1 Escallonia herrerae | reverse complement strand
ATGTCCAGAATATTAGCCAGTGAGGTTTTAGAAAAATATAAAAATACAAAGCTGTAAAATTGTTGAACTTTTTTCAAAAAGTGTGGGCAACATTGAAATTGGCCAAACAACAAAGAAGATACGACCTTTGGAAATTACTTCAAATGCAGCAATAAAAGGATCACGGACCAAAGTAAATAATAAAAAGCACAAAAAAGTAATGGATAATTAATTAATGACATCCTGTACTATAGGCAGTGTACGATTCCCCCCCCCCCCCCCCCCTCTACTTGAAACTTAAATACTAAATCCACCCCCCCCACACACACACACGAAATTGTACACGTTAGACAGAAAACATCAGTGTTAACATCGCATGGTCAACAAATGCGTTGACTAACCGTTTTATTTTTAGAATGACATTTTTGCCCTTCTTCACCTCTTCGTCACT
This sequence comes from Escallonia herrerae, assembly GCA_033070095.1. NCBI lineage: Eukaryota > Viridiplantae > Streptophyta > Magnoliopsida > Escalloniales > Escalloniaceae > Escallonia > Escallonia herrerae. Next base: position 47,325 of record JAVXUP010003939.1, on the reverse strand, counting down.
ACCATCCATCAGATCCCCAACACCACCCACCCCTTCCTTCCAAATCCGCCGTGCGCACACACCTCCCCCTGTCAGCCTAGCCCCTCCTCCCCCTAAGTTAAACTCTGCACACATCTGCCCCTGTCAGCCCAGCCCCTCCTCCCTTCCTCCTTCCAAGTCTGCACACACTTCCCTTGGTTGTGAGATTTGCTTTGCGATTGGTGTTGGCCGTCTATTCCCCGGTGTGTTGGTGGGAATTTGGTCAGAAAAGCGGCAAACACGGTGGAGTGGATAGAGGCGATGGATGCTGCAATTTCAGCAGCGGTGGCGTTGGCCCTTTGTCCACGATGGGGTAATAATCGGAGGTGCCGTCTGTGGTGAGGACGCCGATTAGGTACTGGTGCAGCGGTGTCGATGGCAACGTTTCTGTCATTTTTTCCTCTTCTCTTTTTTTTGGGATGTTGTTACCACTTTTGGGGGTGTGGGTGTGTTGGGCATGTTTGTGTATTCGTGCAGTGGGGTGGCGGGGCGAGGGGGAACCCTTGTGTGTGGTACGGTTGTATGTAGACCTGGCAAAATTTTACCCGTACCCGCGGGTAGACCCGGACTGCTGCCTAAAACGCGGGTACGGGTAATAGAAATGACCCGCCAAAAATTAACCCGTACCCGGACCGGACCGTTTTCAGAGAACCCGTCCCGGTTGGGTGCGGATTACCCGCGGTTTACCCAGTAACTTACTATATATACTAGTACCAGATAATATTAGGGTTTCATTATTCAACTCTTACTCTTTCTCCATTTCTCGTCAGCCGCCCGCCACCACAGGAGCTCTCTCTCGCGCTCGGAGCCTCTCAGCCACTTCCAGATCCGTCCCTCTCAGCTCCCATGTTGACCACAACCCTCTCTTTCTATCTCAGTGACTCAGTCGCCGGTCTATTTAATCTTTGACCTCCACCTCGCAGAGACCGACCACAGCCACCATAGGAGACCCGACACCATTCTGAGAGCCCATCAATGCGGGTCACGAATTTCAGCACTGCAAGTCGTCGACAGCCGCAAAAGAAGCGGCAAGCCTCCGACGTGCCGATCTCAAATCTCGGATCTTCGACTCCGATCTCTTCACTAAGATCTCTCTTCATCTAATTTTTTCTAAGTTGTTTATTGTTTTGTATAATCTCATTTTTGTAATAATAGATCTCTTTCTTTTCAAGATTATTTGTATGGATCTGGTGTCACAACCAGTAGGAATTGAAGTAGAAATTGAAGAGTTGAATTAATTGTTGGTGAGAAGCAGATTTGCACTGTTTACGGCTTGAAAAAACCAAGAATATAAATACCCGCGGGTTTATCCCGGATTTGGAGGGGCGGGTGCGGGTGTTTATTTTGGCTACCCGTAAATTTTTGGGTACTTGTACGGATTTTACCCGTACCCGGCGGGTTTACCCGTTTGCCAGGTCTAGATGTATGTGGTGTGTGTGGTGGTGGTTGGTTGGCAGGCAAGGTGGGAGATACAGGTGGAAGTGAGAGAGGAGGTATAAAAGAGTCGGAAGAATGACATTTAGCTAAAATAAGGTAAGGATATTTTGGTCATTTCACGTAATTCATAACGGAGCCATCTAATGTGCCCAATTTTCGTAAGTGTGGGGGGTTTAGTGCTTAAACTTGAAGTAGAGGGGGGAAAATCGCACACCACCTATAGTTAGGGGGGTCATTAGCTAACTACCCCAAAAACTATAAACATGCAATTTCCCTAATGGTCAAGAATGAAACTGGGTTCTAGAAAATCAATGAATCTCCTTAAAATACTAAATCAATTGAGTACAAGATGTTACAGATGTGACAACCAAACCCTTAAAACTCAAAAACTAATATGTTAGGCTAAGGTTTAGATTTGAAAGATTAAACTCCAAATAATTTATGTCAAAAGCCCTAAAGATGATTATCCAAAAAGTAGGGGTCTTACAATGCAAATATGTTTTAGATTTCCAACTACCGACCTCAATTCAAATATCAATTCCTGTTGCATACCTTAGTTTTGTCACCCAAAATTTCAAAAGTTTTTTCCTTGGAACTCCCTTGAAACTTCTTTAAAAGTTTTGTTCTATTTTAGGCCAAGACAATTATATTATTCGTAGAGTTTCAAAACCCTTGAAAGGATAGTATTTTTAGAAAAAACAAGTTGTATAACACCCATTATGTCCAAATTTCTCTAAGTTTTTTCAAATGGGTCAAACCAAAGCCAAAAGGAAAAATTGGGTCATCAATATTCATCGGTCTAACTCTCGTTAAGAAAAAAAAATTAACTTAAACTAAAGCCCAGCTGTTAACCCCTAATGTCAAAATTAACAAAAGCCGTCAAAATTAAATCTCACGCGTTTAAAATTGTTGGGTCTAACCCTTCTCTCCTTATAAATATTCTGTACTTGAAATTAAAATACACCTTAAGATTTGAAGAGAATTATCAGTAGAATTGAATGAAATGAACTTCTTAGAAAACATGAAATTGGATTTTGACTAAACCAATCGATCAGGCCATGGCAACAAGCGCTAGCAGATCTAAATTATGGAGAGAGATTTCCAAGTGAAGATACTGACTGGGCTTCAATTGGATTGGATTGGATTGAAAGCAGCTGCATTAACATGTAACAGACGAAGAAACATAATAATGACTTTACAATGGCATGCAACAGGCAAACAAACAAAGAGCCTGGTTAAGAACAGCAAATTGAGTTGTTTGAGGGGTAACAACCGGACGGAAACTTTGACCATGTAAACACAAGGCCAGGAAACACACTTGGCCATTTAAAACCAAACTTAAAGCTTCTCTCTATCAAGTCCTTATCTTCAGATGATTAATTCCTTTGTCTCATGCCCATTTGGCCATCAGAGACATCCCACCAGCACCCAAAAGGACGGCGACGTACGATTTGAGCTGGAGCTTTATGCTTCCTTGCAACTTTGGTCCCATGAAGTCGGACGCCAGAAGATCAACCAAAGCCATGTAGATTAGAAGGCCAGCAGATGAAGCGTTCAGCAGTCCAACCGTGATCAATGAGCTAGGGCTGTTTTCTTTGTACGTTTTTGACAAGGCTAAACCCAGGGCAATCCCAAATGGAGTCGTCACTGAGAAAAAGAACACCATAACAGCCTTCTTGAAAAACTTGTACTCGGCCTGTTTATTGTTGGAAAGAGAGAAAGGAGGATAGATCGATCAAGAATTAGTTGACTGAAATATGCGCTGCTGAATTTAATAAGTTTACTTCATCTAGGGGCTCTTTTAGAAGGATATGGAGGATTATTAATTAAACTTGTATACACCCTCCTCTTTGTTAAAATAGGTCCCTATATAACCTCTGTTGTCACGTCTCAACTTTCTTTGAAAGTGATATCGTTCTAAGGCTGTAACTGGAGTTTGAAAACTGGAAAGTACAAGGAAAGTAAGTCAAAATATACCTGGAGGATGCAACCACCAAGTCCCATTCCTTCAAACATTTGATGGAAGCATAGGGCAGCTACCAGTGGCTTTATTGTGCATGTATTGTTTGAGGCTCCGAGTGAAAGTCCAATAACAACGGAATGTACAACGATTCCTAGTTCAAGTACCTGTCAGTGTTACATGGGTACATGTTGAGTACACTTTACAAGCTTCGAAAAAATGTTTATGTACATGCTACTTTTTATAAATTCAAAGTAACCGATTATGAAAAAAATGAAACATCTATCGGTAATAAATCTCAGATAGAAGAAATGCACCCTTAACATATATGTGGAAGTCAGTGCTGAAATGTCGTAGAGAATTTTTTTCCTTACTTTTTGAACTAAGAAAGAACTAAGTTCAGTCTAAACAATTACACATCCAAACTATCGAAGGTGTATTATATATCAATGCTCTTTGTCCATCATTTGTGTGGTTTGACTTTTAAGTTTTGTGGCTTCATTTAATGCTTGATGGCACAAAAGTCTTGGATAAGAAGTCTACTGTTATCAACCGGCCATGCATGCCCAAAACTAGGTGATTAAATACATCAAACACGAACCGTCCGAAGCCCCCCCCCCCCCACCCCCGACAATCCCCAAAAGTCTTAAAAATGGTGACCAAGTACGCAATATATAGCGCTCGCATGCACACACTTGTTATATATCAGCACCTTACGTGATTGTCTGGTTCAATTAATATTTGATGTGGTTCAATCATTTAACGAACGAGTTTCAAAAGGAATGCAATGTAAGAACTGACCATGGCAACCACACGGTAACGCAGTAACTGGGAGCCTTCAAATTCATTCTTGGCCCCATGCTGGTGACCATGATGGTGTCCGTGGAATCCACCACTAGTCACAGCCATCTCTTGGTCTCCAGGAGCAACCTCACCCTCGGGCTTAATCCCGGCATGATGCTTCTTGCTATACAGACTAGTAGCCATTGAATCCACCATGAGAGTCACCAGGGCCGACAACATCGCAATAAAGCCCGTAAACGGAAACTTGTGCCATGGATTGTCGGACAAGCAAGTCGAGCTCAACATGTCAAACGAATCCGGCAACACGTGCATGAACCCGGTCGCAAGTATGATCCCCGCGGCAAAACACTTCACAATCACAAAGAGGCTTCGGTCTGGGTGTAGAGCCGGGACTGAGCGTGTGAAGAGTGGTAGGCATACGCCGATCATGCTTGTGATGAGTATGGAGACAATGGCTATTATCTTGAGCGGCAATGCCTTTGACTTGTTGTTGCAGCCGTCGCTAGATTCTGTCTCGCATTCTGACGTCTGCGACAGGACTTGGGTTGCGAAGATCGAGATGAGGATGAGGAAGATAGAGATGAGCTCGAGCTTTGCAGAGGCCATTTGATCTTCCTTGGTCCTTGTCTGTATCTCTTTTTTGTTGTTGTGCATACAATACTTTGGAGCATTCTATATATACAGAGCTTCGTGACATCATATGCTTTGTTTAAAACTATGGCATGGGAATGTTAGAGTGACATGTTGATTTTACATTCTTGTTCACCAGGCCTTGAATTGACGTAGTAGTGTTACGGTTAGCTTATCATTCAATAACAATTTGTATAGTATTAGTATGGATGAAATCCTTAATTATACGTTGTGAGTTAAATTTTTTCGTGGGCAATTAATCACATATTTGTACAAACATTATTGAAAGGACGCTTAAGATGATTTGAACTCTCATCATTTTGAAGGATAAATATCGTACATCATGAACTTATCTATATGTGCATCGACTATTTTTTGCTTTTCCTTTTTCTTGGGGGGTCGAAAACAATGAAATATTTGCTTTCCCTTGGTGTTGGTGTTTTTACATAGCAATGGTAATCAGTGGCAAGGCCGGAACATTTTTCAAGGTGGCCGAGCAATAACAGTACAAAATTCTAACAAAATTTTTGGTACTTGAACGTTTAAATTCTAAGTATATACACTAAAATGACACATATCTTAGGTAGGGGGGGGGGGGGGGAAGAGTAAACATAATTAAGAGGGGTTTTGGATTGGGCAAAAAATGATATGAGTGGAGTCTCGCTCATCAAAATCTTCAGTGAAAGCGTACGTATATATAAAAAGTAATCATGTATTCCGTGACGATCAATTTGCTTAAGATGGACGGCACTTTACTGGTTTAAGTAATTTAAGTTAGGCACTGCAATTTTTCAATTTTTTGGCATTTTATTAGCAGGCAAATATCTACCTTTTTCCCAACATATTCATGGTGACATTCATGGCCGGCAATTTCCCTCCTCACCACGAGCGTGGCCTCGCGGCTGATGGTAATCGCGTGGCATGAAACGTGCACTTACCCTAATCCATGCAACCATTTGTTTCTTTAAAAACTTGCAAGTAAACGCCTACGCGAGCGGGAATGGGGGATGAGCTTATTAATTAATTCTTCTCAGATTTCAATATCTCTGAAGAATCGGTACATCAACCGTACTACAATGTTAGATATAATGGCATGTGGTCGTACTGGCCACAAGAGGCATGTCTTGGGCCGTACGCATGGCAGAGGAGCTGCCTGCCTCGAGAAGACTGTGTCTGACACGAGTTTTGGTCTGATGTGTCTGCTTGTAACCATCCACCTAGACCAGCGACTTAACCGGTTGAAAATGCGTGGCTAGAAAGGGGAGTAAATTTTGACACTTGTGATCGGGCTGTGGAGCGCAAAGGACAACCCCCACAGAAGACGATGATGATGATATTAATAATCTTTAAATATAATCGGTGACAATTTTTTTTTAAGTATCTTTGATGATAATTTTTAACTGTACTTTTTATGTCAATAAATAATAAATACTTAAAATATTTTACGATCATTATTTGTCGTTATATGAGAGAGTTGTACTTATCTCCCTATAACCCGGAGAGCAACGATGTCTCCTGTTAAAGACTAAAATTTTAGAGAAATCGTTTCCTTCTCTATAAAGCTCTCTTCTCTTAGTTCGCTCAATGAGATTAGACTCAACGAATCGTTTAATTTAACATAACCACTGTTGGTATACCCATGGAAGCGAACGTGGTGGTGCGTGCTTGTTATATTTCTAATGTTTAGGTGCGGTCTCTTCTTATATCAAGGAGTTGTTTGTAACTTCCGTAGAGAGGCTCATTGATTCTGTGGTGGATATAGTTGTTTGTAACTTCCGTAGAGAGCAAAAGTTTAATCACCTTTATATCCTCACTCAATGTCAATGTCTACTACTGTTCTCTTTATTTTCTCTATGTTTTATGCCTAGGCTGACAATATCACTAGGGTCTTATAGTGGTGCATTTTTATCCAATTTCTGTTGGGTTTAAGCTTAATGCCAACTTAATTCTAACATTAGCTAGGTCAACATTGTCATTAAAAAAATTTAGACTTTAGCTCTTCTTAACCACAACATAAATGCAATCACAATTTAGTTTTTTTCTTCTGTATTAGGATTCAGTATAGCTAAAAGCAGACCAACATTCATTGTTCGACACCTGGCACGCCCGGTCAAACCTGGTCACTCCGGGATTGGAAACCCTTATATTCGGGAATTAGTGTTTGAAGAGGACTCTACTTAATCCTTAAGGATATGGTCCATGCCCATCCGTCAGTCTTAATTCATTCCACTAGGGTTTTGATATGTGTAAGGTTATATAAAAGGATTTCCTGCAGGTAAGTAGAGAACTATGCAAACACAAACACCACCAACATTCTAGCTTATTTAAAGTGATATCATGTAGTTGTGCTCTAACTTAAGCATCTGTGTGGAACGCCACATGGAAGAAACTCTTTTTCAGTTTTGCAGGTCATCATTCTAAGTTGTTTGTTGTTCCCAGTCAATTTTCTAGCAGCACCAAATTGACGCTTGTAGACACCCCATTTTTGTAGTCTTTCCATTCATTTGTCATTTTTTGGGCTTTACTAGTAATTAAGGTCTGTCAATTATGGATGTAGGCCTACTAATAAATAATGAGCTAAATTTATTTAATCAATGCTAGTCCAATCCAGTTAAGTCCAGTCAAGTTAAGGCCAGTCCAGTATGGTTAAGTGCAGTCCAATCTAGTTTGAGTCCAGTCCAGTTAAGAGATTGTGATTGGTTAAATAATTTAAAATTAAATAAATTATATGTGACACCCCTGAGGTTTGCCCTAAACTACACATGGTTTCACCTATCTTTTTGTATTACACTTCGTTCCCTGACATTTGTATCTGTATTTCATAGAGCTACACAAATCTGATGGGAAGCCTAACTCCGTTTGGAGATTTGCTGACACACCACTTTTTGCCTCTTTCATATCCAAAATACCCTCCTTTTCTTGATAAAAAACCAACTATGTCTTTAGATCTTCTTCTTCTTTCTCTTATGTTTTGCAGACCCTTCTTCCTTCCCTTCATTCTTTCTCTTCTAAGAGAGAAATGTTAAGGTCAAGAAATAGTGAGGAATGGTTGGATCTGAAGTTTAATTACATGAGTTGTTGGTGTAGAAAGAGGGCAAATCTGAAAATTGTTGAATCTGATGAGAAACCAAGTAAGGGAAAGTTGTTCTTCACTTGTGCAAGTGGTGGATGTAACATGTTCAGTTGATGTAATCCTGATAGAGCAACACTGAAGTCAAGTGGAAGGTCAATCATCTGTTACCACAAGAAAACACGTTTTTAGCGACGAAGTTTTACCGACGGAGAACAATCCGTCGGTAAAACGTGGTATAACCGACGGATTTGAAAATTCCGTCGCCAAACTTTTAGTGACAGGCTTTTATACGAGGGACTTTTAGCGACGGAATATCCGTCGCTAAAACCTTTAGCGACGAATTTTAGGCTTTTAGCGACGGATTGTCCCGTCACTAAAAACTTTTTTTCTTGTAGTGTGTTCACCTGATATTTATAAAAAAATTCAAAGGCCTGAAACTAATGAAGAATCAAAGATCCATTTGCTTGAGACTATATATGAAGCTGTCAGCAGATAAAAATTGCAGTTAATTAAATCTAATCAAGCAATGATGAAGTTGTTAGTTATTTCTTCTTTAATTTTCATATGGACGTGTATGTTGATGATAATTTTTGTCTTAAACAAATGAGGGATTTGGTGGTTATGTCATGCAACTAATGTGGCCTTCTATAATTTGGCATTCTGTAATTTTCTAGTATTCATGTAATGACTACAATTAAATTTGAATGAAGCATTTATGTTTAGTATTCTTATTAATGAATGTGATGGTTTAGGGTGATTTTGGTGGTTTGTGCACATTGCATAGAGACGCTGCATAAACAAGTGCCCAAACCACAAAATGCTTATCACAACCTACTCAATCCAAGTCCCCAACACACTGCCCAAATACACTTCTCAAACACTGCACAAACACATTACACAAACCAAGTGCTCTAACACATTGTTGCCTACAACTTACAACCAGCTAAAACAAACAAATGCACACACAACCTACTCAAACAAGTGCTCAACCACAAAATGCTTGCACACTGCACAAACTCACTGTTGAAATACAGTGCACAAACACACTATTCAAACACTGTACACAAACACAATGGCCTACAACTCACAACTTGCTCAAACCACTTGTTCAAACACACTGCACTAGTTGAACATAGAACAACAACAGCCTGCTGCAACACACAACGACACAACCTTCTGCAAAACTCACAAATGCATAACTTGCTGTCAAACACATAACTGCATAGATTGAATAAACACACTAACACTTTGTTGAGCACTGAAACACAATCAACATTGGGACAAACATTATAAAAGCATTAAGTTTACATTGTGCAAATGCTTTACGTTTACACCACCCAAATGTTTAAAAACATGATAAAAGCATTAAGTTGACTGAAACCTAAAATTTACAAATTTTTCTGATGTAGTCAACATGACTATAACGTATAATTAATTATTCCACTGTAACTTTAACTTGAAAAACTTGTCTTCAGTTAGAGCAATCCACTCCATTTACAAAGTCTTCAATCAGCTTCACAAAATGAATCTTCATAGTATCTTGGAATCTTCACAGAATGAATCTTTAGTGACATCAATCTGCACAAAAGTCGTCATATCTACACAAAAAATTGCACATAGGATATTGCTACAACTGGATGTTTCCCTAATTAGGAGCCACCATGTTCACAAGTACATTAAATTATAATGAGAAAAAACCACTGTGAGCAGGGGAAATGTGAATCAAATGAAAACTACTACAGTTAGTACACTTACATCCATATTTATGCTAACTTGACTGCATCCAACTTGACTACCACCCCTTGTATTCCTTGCAGCAGTGCCCCTATTAATGCTTCTCACAGGTGCCCTATGACAAGTCCTTTTGTTATGCCCAATTTTCTTGCAAATTGCACATTTGATACTGCATGACCTTCTACCTTCCCTAGCAAGATCATCAGTCGCCCTTTTCTTTTTCTTTTCTTCGCCTTACAAGCAACCTTTTCAATGGTGGAGGTCGCAAAGGGTCCCCTGGAACTGGCTGCCATTGGGACTCAAGTTGGGGATTTGCTTTAGTTGTCAATTAGGGCTTTAGTTAAGGTGTCAATTAGGGCTTTAGTTAAGGTGTCAATTAGGGCTTTAATTAAGTTTTCAACTAGGGCTTCATTTTAGTTTTCAATTAGGCCATTAATTCAACTGTCAATTACACAAATTTGGTTCGAGTCAGGGTTCAAGGAATGATTTGGAATAGGGCACCAATTAGGTTTTCAAATTTGGATTGGGATTAGGCTTTACCTAAGGCGTCAATTAGGGCTTTAATTATACCTTTCAATTAGGGCTTTAATTTAGCGATCGCTAAATTAGGTCCTAAAATTATGTTGGATTTAGGGTTTCAATTACAGATTTAGAATTCCACTTCTATTAGGGATTGGAATTAGGGTTTCAAGTATGGATTCAAATTAGGGCATTAATGTCACGCCCCGAAAACGAGAGGCCGCTACTAACATCAAACTCCATTATATATCATTACAGTTCTGAAGATAACGGTATAGACAGAGCAACTAAATCTTCTAAGATAAAATATTTCCACAAACAAAAGTCTAAGACAATCCGTTCACCAAAATAATTCCACTGAGTATTCCTTTACAAAATAATTACCAAACGCAGCGGTGAAATAATTTACACAAGAATTGATTCTATCAAATCACCCATATCGGGGTAAAGGTCTCCAAAAATAATTTCATTATCCAATTTTGCTCATAAGATCAATACTCTAACTTCAGGGTCCATACACGTCTTTAAACCAAGACCCAAACACGTCAATGACATAACCATTATAAAGATATAGCAGATGCCACAAACACCATTATTTAAATCTCATTCTTACTTATCTCAAAAGATCCAAGAGTTTAAATATAATCCTTTCAAAAACTTAACTAATAATCTTTCTTATCAAAATTCACTAAAACCAACTAATATGACCAAAGCTCTACTATTCAATACAAATTCCAAGTCTCAAAGCCAAATTACTCACTTCCGGGTAGAGTTCTCAAGTGATTTACATGCTCAATTATACTAACAAAAACTAAATGCTCTAATTTCCCCCAAACATGCCACGCCCAAAATCACGTCTGATACATGTGGTAAGGGACAAAACAAACGAGTAGGGGGTGAGCTCGAATAGCCCAGTAAGTGGAAAACAAATGGGAAGCAAATACGATGATTTGTAGTAAAAAAAAAAAACCAAATCTTTGACAAACAAGATATAGCAATTGACTACAATGCAAATAAGGCAAATCAAATATACAAAATGTTCACAAGGTGGTCCAAAGAACCCAAATCAAATACAAGCCCGAAGGTACGAAAGTGAGCAATCATATCTTACTGTCAAATACCAAAGCAAACGTCATTAAGCATTTAACCCAAAACACATTTTAATTATATGTCGTGTACACTACAAACATACGATGACTATGGTGATCATAAAATCCAAATGTCGAACCAAATATCAAACATGTGCTCCAGAGCATACTAGGAGGCTTCGGCTCTCTATTATAACAAACATGTGTCCAAAGGACCTTCTCAATTTGAGAGTTGTTCAACATAGTCAATATCAATCTTAAATTGACGATCACAAATGTACAAATTCAAAGTTGAGCATCATTAAGGCACAAATGAGAAGGGGTAAATAATGTCCTCAAAGAAGGCAATAATGGAGCAATCAATTACAAACGAGTATAAATGAATCAAAAATGACGAAAGTATAAGCCTTTGGATTTTCGAAGATACCTTTCCACAGCAAAAATCATATAAACCCTTACCACAGCAAGAACGTTCAAACCCTTACCTCAAACAAGTTTTTGAACAAAAGAAAACCTCAAAGCACTACTCTAGCGCCAAAAGAGCTTTCCAAGTCTTCTATTCTCTCTCTCTCCTCCGCAAAGGAACAAGGAACCAAGAACAAAAGGGCTAAAATAACACAAAGAGGCTATTTATATGAAGGTAAACAAATTACAATGTTCATTCAAAGCAAAACAAGTTTTAGTCGACTCAATCCTTCAGCCGTGAAAATGCCTTTCCCAAAATCTTGAGGTTTCATTCGACTGAAAATCACTTTTAAGTCGACCGAAAATACTTTTAATGAAAACACTTTTAATTCGACCAAAAACAATTTTGGGTCGACCGAAAATAGTTTTGAGTCGACTGAAAATACTATTTATTCGACTAAAAGTGTGAGGCCCCGATCTTAATTAGCTTCTAATCATTTTATTAAGTTTAAACATATTTAAATTCAATTGAAATAATAAAATCGTGTTATATTATTTGTATACATAAAATAAATATTGAAATTAAGTTGTAGGCCCAAAATATAATTATGTAAAACTTTAGGGTTAAAAAAGTAATTATGTAAAACTTTGGGGTCAATTTCAAAAATACCCTTAGTTAGCTATAAGGGGTCACTGAAGGGGTGTGGGATTAATAGCATTTTGGTGTGCCACCTATGTTTGGTGGTGAGTAAGCAAAAGAAACTAATAAAAAATGGGAAGAAACCTAAGTGGATAATTTAGAAACAAAAGAGAAGGTGGAAAGGAAGAGCAACTTTCGGCCAAAGAGAAACAAAGAGAAGGGAAAGAGTAGGAAAAAAAAGAGAAGGAGAAAGAAAAGAAAAGAGAGAAAGGAAGAAGAGAAGAAGAAAAGGAAGAACAAAGGAGAGAGATTTGATTCAACTATCTTCAATTGGCTTGACCTAAAAATTCTTTAAGGTAGGTTATCTTGTTCTTTTAGGTTTTAAAGCATGTTTGAGAAGTATTATGAGTAGTGAAATACTTATACACATGCTTGTAATGGTCTCAAGAGAGAGAGAGATGTTCAAAACCTGCAAAACAGTCATGAAAATGAGATAACTTTGGTGCCTAGAAATGTATGATTTTAGTTGAGATATGGGTTTGGTTATTTTATATGTTGTACTACTACATGTGTAGAGTATACATACCAAAGTTCAGATTATTTCAAGCCCTATTACTATGGTTTACAATTCGTGGCTTGAAACCTGTCCTGTGAAACTGTTGCTGGACAGATTCTGAAGTTTGTCTTTGGAAGAGATTAACATGACCTTAAAATAATATTTTTGTTCCAAATAAAATACTTGGGTGTATCTATTTAAGTCTAGTTTTCAGAAATATATAGTTTTACTGTAGATTCCTTGTAAATAAATTGTTATGATTTTCGGAATACAGACTACTCCTGCTGCCAATTGAAATACTGGGTAGGTTAAGTAACCTAAACTAGTAGTTCCTTGTGTTAGGTTTAATGATGAATAACTAGGTAAATTTCAGGTCTTGAATAGACACTAAAATATCTACATAATAATATGAGATACATATGAGTAGGGTACTTAAGGAAGAACCTCAAATTATTTCTCGCTCGATTACCAAATTAGTTGGCGCATTAGGGATTAGTTTACATGTTTGGTATATGTTGTTGATAATATGGCAAATGTGATTTGAGAGGGGCTTAAACCTCTTTTGATGTACTTGATGACCTTTTGTTGACATCTGTGCATGATTATGCATGTCATGTGAAAGAGGAGGAAAAAAGTGAGTTGAGGGTGGTATTTGCCGGGGTTGGAAGTTATCCGGCCAGGGTTCTCGTTCTCGTTCATGTCTCGATAGTACGCACTAGCTATGCGTACTACTTCTCGAAAGGAATTATTGGCGTGCCTGTGATGACGTTGGACTTCTTGTATCGAACCCGCTACATTAGTTGGTTGCGATATAAAAAGTCTCTCGCATTCAGGAAAGGTTGGCTCGTGCATGAGGGGCATATTTGCATTCTCGTATTTGGCTTATATTTGTCTTGAACTTTTTGTACTGTTTGGTTATTCTTGGCGAGATCAAGTCAATATTTAGGTCTTGCTTGTCGTTCTCGTATATATTCTACAAGATTTCAAATCTTGCTCGATATGTTATTCTCGATTTTTTTTAAGGCAAGTGTGAGCAGATGGTTGCATGTGTTACTCGATATGTTAAATTATTCCTAAGTACTTAGGTATCATCTGTTCAAGTGACTTGCATGTTCATATGAACTATACATAATATGATCAAGTCATGTTTGGACTTAAAAGCACCGGATACCCTACTGAGCCATTAGGCTGACCCATTCCCGATACTTTTTTTTTCTAGGTACGAAGTGGGAGTATTTGCCAAGGGAGGAAGAGGATTACCTCGGGGAGACTCAAGAGTATTACACTAGGTGAGCAACGTTTTAGTTGTTCTTCTTTTATTTTGGAGTGTAGTACTTGTATAGAAGATAGGTGGTTTGTAATATAATGTTATGTTCAGTCTTTCCACTTATGGACGACTGTAATGTTTAAGCATACTTCCGCTGTCTCTTTTGAGGTTTTGTAGTAAAGCTCTGTTTATGCTTGAGGTAAATGTGTTAACTAGCGAGTTTAGCGTTGCACTGTCCTTCCGGGGGGTGTGACAAAAAGTTACTGTTCATCAACTAAAAGTTACTGTTCATCGACTAAAAGTTTCAAAAAACCTTTTTAGTCGACTAAAACCCACTTTAGTCGACTAAAACCCACTTTTAGTCGACTGAAAACTTCAGAAATTCCAAAACACCATTTCCCTTCATTTTTATTCGAACAAAAACTATTTTCATTCGACCGAAAATTTCAAAAACAATCCCAATTCATTTTCTTAATTTTAACAAAAGGCCACAAACTTATTTATTCGAAAATACTAATTTTACACAAAGAAAAGAAAATTTTCGGGGTATTACAGTTAATTAGGGATTCTATTTAGGGTTTTAACTATGAATTAGAATTAAGGCTTCAATTTAGGTGTCAGTTAGGGCTTAAATTTGGGGGTCATAACTTTAGGTCCTAAAATTGTGGGTCAATGATTCATGTTAGGTCTCTCAATAAGGATTCAATTTAGGGCTTTAATTAAGGCTTTCTATTAGGGCTACATTTAGGGCTTTGATTAACATATTGCAAATTAGAGATTCGATTTTAACCGTGCACATACTTAAAAAATCAAAAAACTTCAAATCAGGGCTTTGTCGTAAATAATCATGCATAAGGGTTTCAAAATGATGAAGAACGGTAAAAGAAATCGTGGATTTTGTAATTTTTTTTTATGAAAACACACTTTTGCATTTGAGATGACAACCTTAATCATGATTTGAGGATTACCGTTCGCCATCATTGTCGTGTTCGCAGGGTCAAAGAACGGAATCAAAATCGTGATTGAATTTGATTCCGTTTTCCCTCTCTCAATATCTATAGCCATGCTTATCAGTTTCCCTCCAAAATTCAAGTGACATGTGTTTGTAATATATGAGGGCAAAAATATCTTTTTGCATCACATCGTTAATACCGTCAGAGAAATCGAGAGTCAGGAACCGTGTGTAGTTTAGGGCAAACCTCAGGGATGTCGTGTTCAATATATCCTTTAAAATTCTTGTGATTAATCCATGATGCATGTAAATCTTCTTGATTTAGATGAAAATTGGAAATAATTTTCAAAATCCTGTACATCCTTTCTGCTTTATCAGAAATAACTTTTTTCAGCCTACGATTTTAATCAAATATTTGACTTTAACAAAAATTGTAGATTCGAAAAGTCATCCTTATCATTTCAGTCAGCCCCTAGCCCTCTGTAAAGGGAAACTTTGGGCTACAATTTAAGGGGGGCTATTCTCTCTAGAAATTTTGGGACCATTTCTTTCGTAGAATTGGTGCATCATTTCTAAGGAGAAATTTAGCATAAAAACTCTCAAAATTTGTGATCTAATTGCCTCGTGGATTGTCGTGAGGTGATTTCAATATTCTTTTAATCAATCACCGTCTCAAGTTAGTTTTATGTTGCTTTCTAGGTTAGATTGGCAAGGTGTACAGTGTTTCCCATCGCCGCAATCAAATTTTGGTAAATAGGATGAAAGTTACAAAAAGAGTCATTCAAATTCAATATTTCTATTTACGTCAAATACCAAAGTTTAAGTCACCTCTCGTAGGGACGGGTCAAACTATGATGGTTGTAATTTTAGTTTGTCAGACTAGATACGTAGGCCATTTGACACCGGTTCTAAAAATTCAAACCAAAATCACAGTATATGTGCATGTCTTATCTATTAAAAGGCCAAAAAATCATAGAAACAAAGTAGAGATCATTAGGGTATGGTGGGTGCCTAACAAATTACAAGCTTATAAACTCTAGCTTAACATATTATAGTAATCATTGGTGCAATGAAAGAATTGATACACAATCATTGGTACACAAAATTATAGTATTTATGAGGTCTCTCGTGTCGCATGATGTGTACATCGGTTCAAAATATGTTTGCAAGAGGTATTCAAGGGCATGACAGGCTTAGTTGCCTCTCTCCTCTATAGCGCTTCTGTTCATTCTCTCTATTGCAGGACTCAGGTTGATCACGCCTTTTCTTCCTGGTGTATGCCTTATTGTTCGGAACGATAGCATTCTCTTCTGCTCGTAATATTTCTCGACCCTATTGAGGAGGTCTTTTACGTCTTTATGGGGGCATTTATTTCGTAAGTGTAACGCCCCCGAAAATCCGGAACTCTGCCGCCCCGAACTCTCGGGTCGTTAACCTACCGGATCACATCAAACTTGTCACATCTGTTCACTAACACATACTTTACAACATCTAATCCGATACTATCTCAACATTCTTCAAATGCAAGCTTACAAGGCTGCTCGAACTCAAACTGTTAAAATCTAAGTTCTTTACAACTCGAGTCCTTATGAATGAATCGACAGTACCGACCCGCCTAGGGGCCTCATTACTTAGTAGTGAGGGCCTCACCGGAACCTCACGCAGACTCTAACCCATTCCCGAACCTACTACAGCTTGACCTGCAGAAGTGAGCCAAACGAAGGGTGAGCTTTTGAGAGCCCAGTAAGGTCGTACAAGGACTACAAAAGAGATTATAACACGACTCTGAAAAATCCAACCGACGATGATTTTCAAAACACTTCGAACGATCAAAATTCAATAATTACCCAAACTGAGCAAAGTTCATCAGAAATAGATACCAAAATAAATATGAACAATCAGAACAAAATCCAAACCGATCAATAAAAGATCCTTTTTAAGTCAGCATTTCCAAGTACCACGAAAATTTTCCTTGCTCAAGGGATTTCAATCCGAGCAGAAATTCATTTCGAAAATACAGCAAGATTTCCCGAGGAATTTTAACCCAAGCAGAAATCAAATCAGCTAATACAATAAAGGCTTGTCAAGGGATTTCAACCCAAGTACAAATCCTTCTAACTAAGTACAATGAATGTTTGTCAAGGGCTTTCAACCCAAGCACAAATCATTCTAGCTAATAAAATCAAAAATCAATGTTGATCCTGGGCGATTGCAATGCCATTATGGCAAGCTCATATAGTGTACACATGCATGATGTACTAAATAATTACTAGTCCATTTGGGACTAGCTTGCGTTTCATGCAATATTCAACCAGCCTTATACCGCCTCCCCACTAAACAGGTACCCAGGTCAACACAGAAATTAACAATATCAATGAGCGTTAACATAAGCTCATATCCCCGAAATCAATTCGACTTTTCATAACAATGATCATACTGACATAAGTCAGCATTCGGGATTTTCAGAAGAAATCTGATTTTTCAGAAGAAATCTGATTTTTCAGAAGAAAAATCACATATAAACAACAAAACGACTGCGAATAATTATCGAATATAATCATAACAATTTGGAAGAATGGATACAAACAATTATCAAATTGTCTCATTTAGGCTCCCCCCTTAGGATGATCATGAGATGACTGTTTCTGATTGGGAGAATGTAGGTTCTTTCTATATAAGTATGCACATTAGACATGAGGAAGATGTATGTCTCTTTATTATGGTCCACAAATTTGTTACTTATACATTGAGTACTTCTCATCCAACTAATGAATTAGGCATCAGAGATTCACCATCGAATCATTATCTGAAGAATCACTGTTGTCTTGTTTGTCCTATCCAGGTCTACCGTGAGCTTTCTCGGTCCCTTCAAATTTTGACCATAATATTTTGGCTCCATCTTTGGGACCCGATCATCTAACCATACCACCAATCTCATGGTGTTGATATCTAAACATCCAAATCCACCTAACTAGGATGACTGAGAAACAAGACGGCCAAACAGAATCAGTGTCCTCTTTCACACCGACCCCTCAAGCTGCATCATGACTAGCCATATAGCATCATGGCAAAGCCATTAACAACCCTCCCTTCAAGATGTCGGCTCCCGCTTTGAAACCAATTATTTATAAAGTACTAGTTCAAACAAATCAATCATCGCACCTCTGTTATAACCAATGTTGTGGGAACTTTTGCTCCTCCCCGAATTATTGCCAAGCAGCTCGATCTGCTTGTCATTATTCAAGCTATGCAAACGTCCATCGAATGCCTGCAAACCTTGATCAACCGCCCCTCTCTGTTACAAAGAGCACGACAACGGGCCACCGTTCAACAATTTTTCATCAATAGACACCTCATATATCCCCCAGTTTATCAAGGCTCTCTGATCCAACATCCAGATGGTTATCATCAGGGTAACCAAAATTGAGGTGAACCCAAAATCATAATTTTCGATGACGAGGAGTGTCGTCATCCTAGGCATGCTAGTTCAACGAGTATTACTATGAGGCTCACTAGCCAGCATGCTCTGATTGTTTTCGTGACTGCTGCTAGGAAAGGTTCAACATAACGACGTTTGTCATCACCTGACAGCCCTTCACCGAAGATATGTAGGGTTTTTCCAACATCAACAAAATGCAAGATGCTATCATGTGAATCCTACAACGGCACAAGTGAATTGAGCATTTAGCATTTTTACATCTTGAATGAATTTAGACTTAGTCCCGACCAAATAACTTGTCGCCTTCCCCATCATTTTAAAGGGGCTGTTCACATGTAGTTTCAGCACATAGCACCCAGATCCATCTCATCATGGGCACAGCTCGCGGAGTCCTTCCACTCTAATTTTCTCACAAACCGCATACAAGGCAAGAACTCGGGGGGTCCTTATTGATAACTTCGGTCCAGAAGTCACTTTTGCCTTCATGGCCAGAGGCATTTGCCCAAGCGATCGTCCTAGGTTCTTACTGTAATATCCCGAACTTTGGGAGCGGGTTAAAATAATCATCGGTGCTCCAAAAAACAAACGGGTGATAATTTTGAGCAACGCTCGAGTGTTAGTAGAGTATTGAAGCTTAAAATAATTTTGGGGCAAAATATAATTTTTGAAATTTTGGGGGCACAAACGTAAATTATGGTTTTAATAATGAAAAATGGTAATATGAGTGATAGTGAATATTTTAGTGATGTCTAATGAAATTAATCATGGTTAGACTAATTTTGGGGCTTAACTGTAATTACATAAAATTTGGGGGTTATTTCGTGATTATAGAACTTTCGGGGGTTAAATTGTGATTTTGGAAAAATGGCATTAGGTGTCAATTTGTAAAGAAAATTTGTTTAGGAGTGACACCTCATACTTGTGGAATGACTAAGCTAGGTAAAGCATAAAATAGAGGTTATTGGGGATAAGAGGGATTTCAGATAAGTGAAAAGAGAGAAGGAAACAAGGGAACCGTGTTTTCAGAGAAGAAACAGAGCAAGAAAGAAAGGAACAGAGAGAGAAGCAGGAGCTTCGGCAGAGAAGGAGTCAAGAAGAGAGAGATTAGGAAAATTCTCAATAGGTGATCTTCTTTAAATTTTACTCTAAAAGTTAGTTATATGGGTGTGTATTTGGTTACTATGTGTGCGTGTGGGTTCTCAACAGTGAGTTGTAGGTGTGTACGTGTTCATGCTATAGTTATGGATTTCCAGCATATGGGTGAGGGTGTTAAGTGTTCTATTGTGTAATTAGTGTGTTTGTAGGTTCATAGAGATAGGGGGAGTTTGCCAATGGATATGCGCAGTGTGTAGTGTGTGTTTTATAGTGTGTACATGTATTATAGGAGAGTGTGTATGTGTGTGTTTTGCTTACCACGTGTGCTTCGGGTGTGTGACTTAAGTGTATAAGGTGTGGAATTCATTACCTACATGAGTGTATTGCATGGGGTAGGGTGTATCAGTGTGTGTTTTATTGGGTGCCGTGGGTGTTAGTGTGTAAAATTGGGACGTGCAGCTGGTGCTCCATGGATGTGACAGTGTAGCTTCTTTCGAGTGTGTGTTTTTATGAGTTTATGTGGGTGTAATTTAAATGTATAATGGTGTTAGTGTATGTGTTTTGGATAAGGTAATGAGAATTTAGTGTCTTAGAGTGTGTTGGAAGTGCATTCATGTGTGTTCATGAGTTATATGTATGAAATGGGTCCTGACGGGAAAGAAGGTAGATGATGAGTGTGTGTTCTGAAGGTGAACTACTAGGTGCTTTGATTTGAATAGTTTTTGTTTTTGTCGCTAAAAGTGGGGGTAAGTTAGATAGTTTTCATTCAAATTTTTATAAACATTTTGGGTCAAAATTAGAAAAAGTCAAAAACTGTAACCCCCAATATTTTTATGATACCTACGCTCTGGAATGTTTTGGGAATTTTCGGGATCCGCAAATGGCGCTAAATTAGGGTACCGATTAAGAGAAATTCCGAATTTATTTAGCATAGCAAAACAAGCTATTTTGATCTGAAAATTTCAGTGAAATCTTATTTTACTGATAGGTATCATGTTCTAAAATTTTGGATCATTCTGAGGCCGATAGGTATTTTCACGAAGCTACACTTTTAGCGCTCGGTCCGGACACCGGTTCGGGATTTTCTGGCGAAAATTTTCTAAAAGACTTTTTAGTACAGAAATGATATCGGGATGCTTAAAATAGCGGTTTAAGATATCTTTGGGATTTTTCCGGTGCCGGAAACCCCCAGGGGTGTTTTGGTAATTTATCACCCGAAAGTGTATTTTGGTAATTTTACCTATAAGAGGTATTTTGAAGTAAATTTACATACAGTAAGGTTATTTTAGTGACTTTGCTTATGAAAAAGTCATTTTGAGAATTAAAGTGTAACGGAGGGTATTTTGGTAATTTGACCTAAAAAATTACAGAAACGCCCCTAGGGTGTAAAATTACCAAAATACCCCTCTGGGACTTAAATTACCAAAATGGTCTTCCCATAAGTAGAATCACTGAAATAAACTTCTCATATGTAAATTTATGCAAAAATACCTTTCTTAGGTCAAATTACCAAAATACCCCTTCGAGGTGGCAAATTACCAAAATGCCCTCCGTTACACTTTTATTCTCAAAATGACTTTTCCATAAGTAAAGTCACTAAAATAACCTTACTGTATGTAAATTTACTTCAAAATACCTCTTATAGGTAAAATTACCAAAATACCTTTTCAGGGTGATAAATTACCAAAACACCCCTGGGGGTTTTCGGTATCGGAAAATCCCAAAGATATCTTAAACTGCTATTTTAAGCATCCCGATATCATTTATGTACTAAAAAGTCTTTTAGAAAAGTTTTCCCATAAAATCTCGAACCGGTGTCCGGACCGAGCGCTAAAAGGGCAGCTTCGTGAAAAATACCTATCGGCCTCAGAATGATCCAAAATTTTAGAACATGATACCTATCAGTAAAATAAGATTTCATTGAAATTTTCAGATCAAAATAGCTTGTTTTGCTATGCTAAATAAATTCAGAATTTCTCTTAATCGGTACCCTAATTTAGCGCCCTTTGCGGATCCCGAAAATTCCCAAAACATTCTAGAGCGTAGGTATCATAAAAATATTGGGGGTTACAGTTTTGGACTTTTTCTAATTTTGACCCAAAATGTTTATAAAAATTTGAATGAAAACTATCTAACTTACCCCCACTTTTAGCGACAAAAACAAAAACTATTCAAATCAAAGCACCTAGTGGTTCACCTTCAGAACACACACTCATCATCTACCTTCTTTCCCGTCGGGACCCATTTCATACATATAACTCATGAACACACATGAATGCACTTCCAACACACTCTAAGACACTAAATTCTCATTACCTTATCCAAAACACATACACTAACACCATTATACATTTAAATTACACCCACATAAACTCATAAAAACACACACTCGAAAGAAGCTACACTGTCACATCCATGGAGCACCAGCTGCACGTCCCAATTTTACACACTAACACCCACGGCACCCAATGAAACACACACTGATACACCCTACCCCATGCAATACACTCATGTAGGTATTGAATTCCACACCTTATAAACTTAAGTCACACACCCGAAGCACACGTGGTAAGCAAAACACACACATACACACTTGCCTATAATACATGTACACACTGTAAAACACACACTACACACTGCGCATATCCACTGGCAGACTCCCCCTATCTCTATGCACCTACAAACACACTAATTACACAATAGAACACTTAACACCCTCACCCAGATGCTGGAAATCCATAACTCAAGCATGAACACGTAAACACCTAAAACTCACTGTTGAGAACCCACACGCACACATAGTAACCAAATACACACCCATATAACTAACTTTTAGAGTAAAATTTAAAGAAGATTACCTGTTGAGAATTTCCCTAATCTCTCTCTTCTTGACTCCTTCTCTGCCGAAGCTCCTGCTTCTCTCTCTGTTCCTTTCTTTCTTGCTCTATTTCTTCTCCGAAAACACGGTTCCCTTGTTTCCTTCTCTCTTTTCACTTATCTGAAATCCCTCTTATCCCCAATAACCTCTATTTTATGCTTTACCTTGCTTAGTCATTCCACAAGTAGGAGGTGTCACTCCCAAACAAATTTTCTTTACAAATTGACACCTAATGCCATTTTTCCAAAATCACAATTTAACCCCCGAAAGTTCTATAATCACGAAATAACCCCCAAATTTTATGTAATTACAGTTAAGCCCCAAAATTAGTCTAACCATGATTAATTTCATTAAACATCACTAAAATATTCACTATCACTCATATTACCATTTTTCATTATTAAAACCATAATTTACGTTTGTGCCCCCAAAATTTCAAAAATTATATTTTTGCCCCAAAATTATTATAAGCTTCAATACTCTACTAACACTCGAGTGTTGCTCAAAATTATCGCCCGTTTATTTTTCAGAGCACCGATGGTCATTTTTGCCCACTCACAAAGTTCGGGATATTACAGTAAGAACCTGGGACGATCGCTTGGGCAAATGCCTCTGGCCATGAAGGCAAAAGTGACTTCTGGACCGAAGTTATCAATGAGGACCCCCCGAGTTCTTGCGTTGTACGCGGTTTGTGAGAAAATTAGAGTGGAAGGACTCCGCGAGCTGTGCCCATGTTGAGATGGATCTGGGTGCTATGTGCTGAAACTACATGTGAACAACCCCTTTAAAATGATGGGGAAGGCGACAAGTTATTTGGTCGGGGACTAAGTCTAAATTCATTCAAGACGTAAAAATGATAAATGCTCAATTCACTTGTGCCGTTGTAGGATTCACATGATAGCATCTTGCATTTTGTTGATGTTGGAAAAACCCTCGATATCTTCGGTGAAGGGCTGTCAGGTGATGACAAACGTCGTTATGTTGAACCTCTCCTAGCAGCAATCATGAAAACAATCAGAGCATGCTGGCTAGTGAGCCTCATAGTAATACTCGTTGAACTAGCATGCCTAGGATGACGACACTCCTCATCATCGAAAATTATGATTTTGGGTTCACCTCAATTTTGGTTACCCTGATGATAACCATCTGGATGTTGGATCCGAGAGCCTTGATAAACTGGGGGATATATGAGGTGTCTATTGATGAAAAATTATTGAACGGTGGCCCGCTGTCGTGCTCTTTGTAACAGAGAGGGGCGGTTGATCAAGGTTTGTAGGCATTCGATGGACATTTGCGTCGCTTGAATAATGACAAGCAGATCGAGCTGCTTGGCAATAATTTGGGGAGGAGCAACAGTTCCCACAACTTTGGTTATAACAGAGGTGCGATGATCGATTTGTTTGAACTAGTACTTTATACATAATTGGTTTTAATGTGGGAGCCGACATCTTAAAGGGAGGGTTGTCAATGGCTTTGCCATGATGCTATATGGCTAGTCATGATGCAGCTTGAGGGGTCGGTGTGAAAGAGGACACCGATTTTGTTTGGCCGTCTTGTTTCTCAGTCATCCTAGTTAGGTGGATTTGGATGTTCAGATATCAACACCATGAGATTAGTGGTGTGGTTTGATGATCGGGTCTCAAAGATGGAGCCAAAATATTATGGTCAAAATTTGAAGGGACCGAGAAAGCTCACAGTAGACCTGGATAGGACAAACAAGACAACATTGATTCTTCAGATAATGATTCGATGGTGAATCTCTGATGCCTAATTCATTAGTTGGATGAGAAGTACTCAATGTATAAGTAGCAAATTTGTGGACCATAATAAAGAGACATACATCTTCCTCATGTCTAATGTGCATACTTATATAGAAAGAACCTACGTTCTCCCAATCAGAAACAGTCATCTTATGATCATCCTAAGGGGAGAGCCTAAATGAGGAAGAATCATCATCAAATTGACGGATAAGAGGTGGACCATAATATACATCTGATCTGTGTAAGAGTAGTGCTGCCAAGGAAGTGGGTTCGCAGCTTACATAGAGGTTCCATAAAGATTACAGTCTAAGTCAGCTACAAGATGTACAAAGTAGGACATAGTGACGGTGGAGTAAGGGCAGAGAGCAAGGCTTTCCAGACAGAGCCTGAGGAGTGGCGGTGCTATGAGGATGAGGGCTGTGACGAATAAGACCGACAGTTAACAGTCCAAGCTGACATCCAAGTCAGGGTCTCCAAACTCACAGTCCGATATTATGTCAATGTTACCGTCCAATTGTGTTTCACTCTCTAGAATTTGATAGCTCTGGATTCTAGAGTGAGAAAATAATTTTAGCAAATGAAGTTCAAAGTATGTAATTTATAGGCAAAAGTATGCTTGTGTCATCAGTTAACACACGGTGCCCTCTGGGAGTGACACGTAACCATGGGACCCACGTATGCCAGTGCTCTTCAGACTGTCAGTTCCCATATCAGTGCTACTTGCCCCACACAGCTTCGTTCTACATGTCTGAAAAGACTAACCACACAACATCTGCATTATCAGAATATGCCCTTGCCCTACCCATTGGTTCAAAGCCCTTACTGAGTCCCATAAGGGGGTGTCAAGAGACATGGAGAACCTCACAGTGTTGGGGGAGGGTCCCTAGGTCCGAGTGTCAGATGGACTAAGTGCGATACCCTCCCAAAACATATTCCTATCTCAAAATGACCGGGGGGTCATCGTCCTAGGGGCATCGACAATCACCGATAATGTAAGTACGACGTAGTGAGAGCTCAAGTATGACTAGTCTCATGAAAGCAGCCCCAGGCGGAGATAGCTTCTTTGAGAGCGAGCCTATTGTGCTGCGAAGGGTCCTCATGCTGAAGCACTACAAACGGAGCCCCTTAGAATGCTGCACGCTTTGGAGATTAGGTTGAAGCATGTCCACATCCATGGTAGGGGTGCATGGTGTGGTGAATATGCGTGGCGCTCGAGGGCATATGACATGAGAGTAGTTCACATGCATAGAAATAGGTGTCACAGAATAAGGCATTGTGCCAGGTGCACGTGACTTTAAAGTTACACTTGAGCACGGAACTGGGAACCACGAATAAGGCGATGTGCCAGGGCACGTGACATTGAAGTGGCGCACGGGCTCAGCGGCGTTTGTCAAGGAATAGGTGGCACGCCCAGGCACGTGACGTAAAAGGGGCGCACGACAGGTATCCTAGAATTAGCAGAGTGCCGGGCCCACGTGACATGAAAATGACGCACAGGCACAACAACATCTTTCACAAAATAAGGTGGTGTGCCAGGGCACATGACATGAAAGTGGCACCACTCACAGTGGCACATGAACATTGCTCGAGCACGTCACGGAGAAGGCACCCAGAAGACGGGCATCATGGAGACAGTGCGCGGGTGACAAGCGTTGCAAAGTCGGCATGTGGGAGATGGGCATCTTAGAGACGACGTACTGATGGTGCTTGGCCAAAGCAATGCTGAGTCGGCATGTGGGAAATGGGCGTCGCAGAGACGACGCACTGTTGGTACTTGGACAAAGCAAAATGAAGTGATCATGCTTTAGTTGTTTGTAAAAGAAGGGGCAAAGCCGGCTTACCGCCAACCCCCTCCGAGGAAGGCTTCACCGTCGCAATGATGAGTCGTGCAATAGTAACTTAGCAAAGAATACGTGCGATTTGAGCGTGTGCTTTTTGACCGGTTATGAGAGTTAAAAAATTGACTGTTGACTACGTTGACGTGTCATGAAAAATGGGACCGCAGTGGGTACATGGGTAGAACCAAGATAGGTTAGGAACATAAGCCCCCTGCATGGGCTATGTGCACAAGTGTGACCCGAGTGAGCACTAGATGCATAAACATCGACAGGGGAGAAAAAGAAAGTTAGTGAAAAGTTGTGGGGGAAAAGTACAAGACTTGGTGAAATGTTGGGGGCAATCCGTAATTAATTGGTTAAGGTTTTTTTGAGTTCTGAATGAATGGCTAAGATTGAATCTTGGGCCATACATATAAAAAAGGGTAAATGGGAGTCTTTTCACCCATTCTTTCAAGACTTAGAGAAAGAAAGAGGAAAGAAAAGAAAAAAAAAGGGAAGAATAAGATTTAAAGATCCATGGGAAGACTAAGAGCCTTACAAGAAGCCCAAAGAGCAAGTAAAGGTGGGTCTATAGCGCAGTCAAGTGGAAGTGGGAAAGAAGAAGTGGCACCAGCCTACCTTACATAGAGGCCAAACCAACTCCACGATTACAGCCGAACGGCATGGCATGGAGCGAGCCAAAGGGGAGAAGGGTGGCAAAGCAGTACGGTGGCCCACTAAGAGGTTGACCAAGACCGAGCGGCTGAGGCCGACCAAGGCCAGGCCATCGAGGCTAACCAAGGCCGGCGTGCCGAGGCTGGGGCACATCAAGGGGCCAAAACACATCAAGGGCAAGGCCGCGAGGTGGGATGACTAGTCAGTCGTAGGCATGTGAGAGCATGCATTATGACCACGCCCGAGCCCACAATGCGCTGTAGCCGCACCAACATCAGCTCAGAGGTCGACGGTGCCATTGACATTTGAAGACTGTGAAGCCAAGAGTTTAAATCTAGAGCCGAGCAATAGTAACACATTGTTGGCGATGAAAGGGGTCGTGCCAGCTGGGCCGGACGAGGAATTGTAGAGAGAGTTAGGTGGTCAGGTGGCCAATAAGTTGTTCACTGTATCTTGGAGTGACTTTTCTATGGGTGAGAGTCCTATGGTGCCGTCACCATATGTTTAAGCCCCGACTAGGGAGGTTGTTATGTCGCCAAGATATGTGCCGGCCCTACTGACAGAGAGATTAGATATGCTGTGGTCTCCGGTGATGTTCAAGGGCCACAATGTGATGTCGGTAGGTTGGGACTTCTAGTGAGATTATATTGTGGAGAGCCTGACCCTGTTGGAGACGTTACAAAGAGTTGGGCTGATGTCAATGACAGAGGTGACCTCGAGGAGGGTGGAGCTGGTCAGGGATACAAGTGGCCTAACGTACTGCTATCTAGATGAAGCTCGTAGATGCATACATTTATCATCAAGTTTGGGGAGATAGGGCCAAAACTGCTGGATCTCATGATACTGAAAAGGTTGCTGATGCATGGATAGAGGATATCCATGCATTACGGCTGACTCTAGAGGAGTGGGTGGTATATAAGAAGGTGCAGAGTGTTCTGGCTGTTACGAAGAAGATTCAGAAGGACACATATGGCGGGTGGATGAGGAACTTCTTCAACACTGTGCAGGCGTGATTGAGAACAAAGCTGGGTCAGGCTGGCACTTTAAGATGAGTCCTTATTATATGAATGAGAGATATGAGCTGGTGGCATTCCTTGCCGTGTTCTTGTCGAGGTAAGTACTTTACTATCTTACACCTGTGCATTTTCGTATGTGTTGCATTTTTTTCTTCGCTATGTCTTACCATGCGTAGTATGTGAATCTTTTATTAAGAAAAATTTTGCACTTCAGGAAGTCACTATAGCCACAATGTCATGCACTGAACCTTATGTTGTTGTATAGGATAGGTTCTTGATGTATGCTATTTGCACTTGTAGGTTTATTTTTGAGGGGGACACCTGAAGATGGCATAGTCACCAAGGTATTCCCGTTGGCTATCAGGATGATGAAGGGTGGGCATTGTGGTTTGGCACTTATATTCCTAGGCATATTATATTCACGGCCCAGTTTTTTAGTGACATGATGCGGTGGCATAGGCGGTATCCGGTGTCAATTTACGTAGATTGGATGTTCCTCCAGTGATATTTATATGAGTGCTACATGGATTATCGGCCACCAAGGTATCCCCAGGTGTATCCCACTCTGATGATGGGTACTGTGACGCGGTCGACCAGGCCATGGCGGCAGGTGGCCATGTGGTATGGTGGTGGGCAGGCGTTTGATTAGGGGGGCAGTAGAAAGCCCGGGTGTGAGTTAGCTAGGGTGTTTGACCGGCGATACGAGTGCTTGTCACGTCTATATACAAACATGCATTCTTCATACAGGACTCCTCTGCAACTACATTTGGAGGACATCCAGGTGTAAGTGGCTAGGAGAGCTGAGTTAACAGAGGGACATGTGGCTTTTTCGGTAGCCTACTTCCTAAGATGGATCCCTGTTTTGATTGATGATAGTGGGAAGTCGGCAAGTACGAGATTCTACATAGTGAGGTACAACTCAGATCTCCTATCATTGGCTTTTGACTACGAGATGGAGCCCCTGTGGGTATGATAGACCGTGGAGTCTAGAGATGGCCTTCCAATATATTTTACTTGATAGAGCTTGAGAGTGGCCAGTCCCGAAGAAGAATTGGAGGAGCCATGGTACTTTGTCGATTGAGTGGCGATAGTTGATTACGCGAGGTAGTGGGAGCAGTTAAGGGCTAGCTGGTCGGATTGGCTATCCCAGCCGCCGTCCAAGAGGCCTAAGGTCAACATTTTTACTGGTGACCGAGGATTGGGCTTGATTTCAGCACAGAGTGCCAGGCGGTCGGGGATGTTTGCACTGATGATTAGGGGTTCCACTACTAGCTCAGAGAAGGATCTTGAAGAGTACACCAATGAGCCTAATGATGTTGATGAGGGTGTTGTCACTAAGGAGACGACGGTCCATGTTCAGAGGATATTGAGTGCCATTAAGGGTCCCCTTTCAGCATTGTGAGTGGGGATGATGGCAAGTGCTCAGTAGGCAAGTAAGGGTACCTTGGCCGCAGGAGGCCAGGGGCCATAGAGGCTGCGAGAAGTACTGGATGAGTCAGACTCTGAAATTAGAATTTATGTCTTTTCTATCCTTGTATAGTTAGCGTGTATTATATCCAGCTATATTTTCTTGTTTGCTTGGTAAGAGTTTGATGATGGAAATATTGACAAGTATCCTGAGCCAGACTCCAAGGCTGAGGATACCGAGGCAGCCGAGGAGGCTGAGGTAATGGAGCAACCATCGACTTATATTATAGAGCAAGACAATCGACCGAGCCCGCCATATAGCCACCCTAGAGTTGACGGTGCTGTCGAGGAAGATGCAGTAGAGCCTTCATACAGCGGCAAAGTGTGCGACTTGGATATGCATGACATTGGGGGTGACTAATTGATTACGAGAGAGATGGATGATCTGGGAGGGGGTTTTCACAAGCCAGAGGAGACACAAGCAGTGATTACAGGGCCAATGTCGTGACAGAAGGTTCTTACTTCGTTATTTGTAAAGCTTCATCAGGATAGATTATCAGGATCAGTGGTTAATGTTGATGCCATGCTTCTGGCGATGCATTTTAATTTTATTGGTGAGAGGGATGCAATGACAGTCCCTGGTCCTCTTTCAACTGATGGCGGGGTAACATCGATCGGTGATGACAATGGGGGATCCTCGGTTGGCCAGCATGACGGGGCACCGTGGGAGGGCATGGGATTATTTGTTGAGACAATGCACTGACTGAAGATGATTAAGTTGAGACACCCACAGACCTACACATAGACTATTGTTGTACGGGGGCACACTTTTTTAGGATGGAATACACTACATTCGTTGAATGGCTAATGACCCTGGGCAGAATGCCGGTGTCAGGATGGTCTTTGGAGGTCATATCACAGTTCTTACTCGATCTCACGCCATTTTGGCCTTTTGCTTCTAGTTAGAGTGCTTAGCTGATAACATAAGTTGAGGAGTCAGAGTGCTGAGACATCAGTGTGTTTGACCCTGTGGGCATCCAAGAGTGTATGTTGGAGAAGTAGCGGAGAGTGCTTGAAAAAGAGAGGATGGAGTCAAACAGGCAAAGGACAGAGGTGAAGAGGCAACAAACAGAGACGATGAGGCAGCTAGCAGAGGTGCAGAGACACCTGGCAGAGTTATAGATGAAGCTTGCAGAGGTAGAGAGGAAGCTGATGGAGGTAGAGATTCGGTAGGTAGAAGTGGAGAGGCAGCATGTCGAGTGCGATGCCAGATGGTCCGATCTATAGACCCAACATCGGACATGGGAGGATTACAGTTCTGACCCTGTTGCAGCGTTGCTTACTCACCTACCTTAGATAGTTTGTACATTGCATTTTTAGGTAGACATTGAGCCCTGTACTGGCCTGTAAACCTTTGAATTGTGGCATAGTACTATGACAGATTAGCCTGGGGGCACGACTGTATAAGCAGTACAGTGCATAGGCGCGGCGAAATGTGTGCGGTGTCGGGGGCACGACATTGTGACAAAGAGGCTGAAGGCACGACTGTATAAGCAACATGGCGCATGGGGGCACGACAGACTATGTGGTGCAGGGGACATGTGATATGGATATGTTACACGGGCGCAGCGACAAGTGTCATGGAATCGGAGTGCGAGCATAGGCAACAGGTGTCCCAAAGTTGGCGCACAGGCGCATGCGAGAGGGAGTCATGGAGTACGCTTACCGGTGGCGTTCGCATAATGCTTGGGCAAAAGAAAAGGAAAGAAATGAGCAGCGGTGGGAGGCCAAGGCCAAGTCCCAAAGGGGGAAGGCGGCCGACCCCCCAAAAGGAAGGCGCGTAGATCCTTATGAGGGAAGGCATACGGACCCCCGAGGGGGAAGATGTGCGACCGGCAGAGCAAAAAAGGGGCTACAAAAGTTGAGGCTCGCTGACCTCGGAGGGGGACAATGTGCGACAGGCTGAGCAAAAATGGGCCACGAAGGTGGAGGTATGCCGACTACCGAGGGGGGAGATGTGCGACTGGCTGAGTAAAAAAGGGTTGCATAGGTTGAGGCACGCCGACTGCCAAGGGGGAAGATGTGCGATCGACTGAGCAAAAAAGGAGGCTACGAAGGTTGAGGCACGCCGACCACCAAGTGGGGAAATGTGCAACCGATTGACTAAGAAAGGAACTGCGAACATTGAGGCGCGATGAGGTCATCTCACTAGCCAAAAAAGAGTCGCACAGAAATAACTTAGCAAAAAAGAATCATAAAAATGGATAAAATACACGTGACTTAGGCGTGCCAGTTTTGACCGGTTGCAAGTGTTGAAATTTGATCGTTGACTGTGTCAACGTGTCCTAAAAATGGGACCCGTAGTGGGTCCATGGGTGCGGCCAATATAGGTTGAGAACAGATAACATTGAGGCAAAATGCCAATACATGAGTGAAGTGAGAACTTGTAATAAATAATAAAAGTTACAAGTCTATAAACAAGTATGAATGTACATAAATGCTATTTTTTAATGATTGTTCTAGGCTTAGGTGGTTAGGGGGAGGAGGGGACAACTTGCAGCTCGCAATGAGTAAAACTTATCTAGGTACTGGTCATTTATAAGGGCCATGATCTGTCCATCGTCGGGGTTGAGGAAGAGGTAAAAGCCGTTGTCTCTGGCTGCATGCACCTAAAAGGAACCTTCCCAGCTTAGAGTGAACTTGGGGACTGGCATATTAGCACGTACATGCTTAGCGGCTTGAAGGACAAGGTCGCTCGCCCTCAACAAATGAACATGGTGACCAACTTTCGATAAGCCTTTGTGAGTTATTTCTGATACTTCTTCATTCAGAATAAGGGGTTGGCTCTTCTTTCATCAAGACAGTCAAGGATTGCAAGTATGATCTCTTCTTCTCTAAGGCTACTGCAAAAGGCAGGCTTGATAGAGGTGACTATTATCTTAGCCGGTACCACACACTTATCTCCGTAGACAAGGGAGAAGGGCATGGCCTTCATCGCTGCGTGTTTGGAAATTCTGTTAGCCCAAAGTCCCATAGTTAGCTTCTTCATGGACCATTCGCGACATAACATGTAATAGAGTTTTGTTCAAGGCTTCAACATGACCATTACCCTCGGGGGTAGTAAGGAGTTGATGTAGCGTGTAACGCCCCAACATAGGGTTATCTCAACCCAGATGGAGCATTACAACACAACAACTAATCACAACATCTTGATAATACAACTCATTCTACAACCACTTTGTAATTAAACCATATTGTACAAAACTAAAGAGTTTACTTTTACAAAACACACCTAGTAAGCTCTCTACCAGATCTCAGAGTTGACATACTGCTCTATTCAAGTACAACTTAGTTCACAAATGTACAAGTGTCCCTCTGCCCGTCTTCTCACCGTGCCTCACACCTTTTCCTTGCCTTTCGAGGGACCGGCTCCTTGATCTAAAATATTATGGGTAGAAACCCGTCAGCCCACTGGCTCAGTAAGATAATCAAAGACATTTAATGTAACTTACAACTCAAGAATATTGATAAGGCATGCTATTACAATTCAATCACATGAAGCAGTTCTTAATGTGCACATAACACATATCACATGTTCACACTTAGTTGAACATCACAAGAGTTTACCATTCCCGAATTCAGTCACATCAATTGACCACCCTTATGTCACCACACCCGAGATATAATATCACAACCTTTGCCTTGGCCAAAGGCAAAGTAACCGAAAACAATCGAACACCGATACTGCCTCGAGTAGCAGTCGGAGATACAATTGTTCGGCTCATACGGTGCACCACTCTTCAAACACAATCAAATCAACCCCCAATCATTGAATGGGGTAACATAATAATAATCAACAATATATCAACCATCCCTTACAATGAAGGGATGTAACATGCTCATGTGCAAGAAAACATATCATTGCATACATGTGGTTGTTGTATTCCATTTACTTGCACTATATAACTTAACTATCAAATATGTAGTCACCTTCATCATGTAACATCATCTTCGTAACATCTTGACCATGTAATATAATTATTTATATTCAGCAAATTAGCTTCCAATATAGAACTTAACAAACGTGTCCAAAACCATAGTCTAATCATGTCTAGTTTGATATAATTTCATAATTCACACGTATCATAACCTATTTCACGTCTTCCATAACCTCTAATATGTTAAACATGAATAGATTCACTTATGAACAAGTCTCTAATAGGTATTTTGAAATTTGACAAAGAATTCATGCTAAAGAATTACGCTAACATGGCATATATCCATATTCATGTCTTAAAAGCCCATTAAAAAGCTTTAATTATCTTACCTTAAATAAGAGATGAAAGAACCAAATTTTCAGATTTGAAACACCTTCAAATATTCCTCAAAACACGTTCGAAACAATGTTTGAAGCTCATATAAACTTTCCAAATCAACTGCTTAAGGTTCCCTTTCAAAAACAAGCCTTAATTCTAGATTTTGTGAGGTTTTTGGTTGCTTTTCTTGCACTTTTCTCTCAAAAACGAGGTAAAAAGATTCAGCATGTCAATTAGGTCTTTTAAATGAAATTAGAAGCAAGTAGGAGGTGTCAAGTGGAGGTGAAGAGGTGGAAAAGTTAAGCACAATGAGGCTTTAAGCATGTGGTGGCAAGACACGGTCGTGCCACTTAACAAGCACAACAAGGCTCAAAGCACGATGAGGCTCGAACCACGAGGTGGCAAAACAAGGATGTGCCACCTAACAAGCACGATAATGCTAACCAAAGCACAAAAAAGCTCAAAGCACGAGGTGGCAAAACAAGGATGTGCCACCTAGCGAGCACAACAAGGCCACAGAAAGCACGACAAGGCTTGAAGCACGACGGGTCACAATACTATGTTGACACGTCACAAACATGACAATGATTGGTAGCATGAAGTGTCAATAAGAGAAGTAATCAAAGCATGAAGTGTCACGATTGTGTGAAGACACCTAACAAGCACGACAATGTCAATCCTAATTGTCACTTAAAATCATCATTATTTTTTTCCTCAATCCAACAAGTAATATTTGAGCACCTCTAAAATTTTGGGGTGTTACACAGCGTGGTTAGTGTGGTACCCTTCCATGAGGGCACAAACCTCCCTGTTGATGAATGGCTTGCCGTTGTCCGAGATGATGCACCGGGGAATGCTAAAACGACAAATGTGGTCATGAAAAAAGTTGGCAATGACTCCTCTCATAGCCTTACTGAGAGGTATGGCATCGACCCATTTCATGATACGTTAACTGGTGACCATAATCCATGTGGAATCTGCATGGCAGGTGGATAGGCCCGATAAGGTTGAGAACCCAAGAGTGGAACGGCCAGGGGGCCAGGATCATAATGAGGTCAAATCTTCCCTTGTGCATCTTGTCAACGTGCCTTTGGCAAGGCTCGTAGTACCGAACTTGTAAGATGGAGTTGGACTCCATAGTTGGTAAGTTGTACCCCAACCTTAGCAATTTTGAATAAAACTTTTAGGAGCCTTGTGCTCACCACAATCCCTATTGTGCACTTCATTGATCACTTGCACGGCTTGGGCACCATGCAGACCCTGCAGGGTACGCCCAAAAAAACTTTATGAAATAAATTGCCTTCTGTCACAAAGTACCTAACCGATTTCTTTTTGATAGACCAGGTCGAACTATAATTAGGGGCAGAATCCCATAGGATTACTGAATGAAGGGCTAGCACTAGTCACCCTGGATGTCGACTACAAGATCCGCCATGTTATCTGGTACATATAGGCATTCGGGACAATCCTGTTGGATATCTAAAGCATCCTTGGCCGTGGATGGCCAAAAGAAGAGGCCCACATGCTGGAGGCAACGGTAGAGTAGGGGACTGTCGAGGGCACAACACTTTTGATGGCCGAGTTAAAGTTTTTGCTTTGCTTTCATGAGTGCCAAGCATCCGGTTAGCGTGCCTCTGTGACAATGTCCGCATAAAACATCTCCCATTATCTAAAAGTTTGTAAGGGTAGAAGCATAAGCAAAGGAGGGTGCCTTGAGCTAGTCGACGATCAGTTGCCTTCAATTATGTGAAGTAGAGTCCTTCGGGACAAGGTCTAAAGCTGTGGAAGGTTCGGCCCTCTTTATGATTGTGAGCATCTATTGTTTATTGTCGACTTCTATTTTGGACGCGATCGTGGCCAAACTGTCGGCATGTTTATTATGGCACCGGTTATTCAGAATGGACATGGCCGAGTCTTCCATACAAGTGATGCATCAAGGCACGATAAGGTGTCACGCTGGCTCTTTAACTGCAAACTCTCCATCAGCCTGTTTCATGATCAGGTTGCAGTCCCCTTTTACAGAATAGTAATTTAGCCCCCGTGCTGGTGGCCTGCATGAGACCAATCACAAGGGCCTCGTACTCAGCTTCATTGTTAGACACCAGGAAGGCAAAGTTGAACGATAGGGAGGTGGTAACACCATCTGGGCTTTGAAGAACTATGTTGCCCCCTTCCCCGAGCTGAGGCGTACTCTGTTTAAACCATTGCTAGTAGCTGAGCTGTCGAACTTGAGTGTCCATAATTCATCAATGTCTGTGGTTAGGGCTGTCGCTTCCCTAAGCAATTAGTTCAAGCTCGGCTCATACTATAGGTGTGGAAAGAAGGCCAGAAGGTCAAAAAGAGCTTGGCTTTAGAGAGCTGTGAGATTCTTGATAGTTAAACCAAATTTGGCAAGGAAAAACAATCAGCGAGTAAGATGCCCAAACAGGGCAGGTGAGTGAGCATGAATCAGAGTGGATCAGCATTGGTGGTAAATGTGATTTGGTGTGCTAAGAAGTGATGTCAGCATTTTTGGCAAGCGTACAACAAGGCTAGGCAGTGCTCCTTGAGCTCAGAGTAATTAGCCTCGGGTTCTCTGATTGTCTGGCTGAGGTAATAAACAGGACGTTTCACCCCATCCACCTCCTGGGCAAGTAAAGCCCTTGTGGACCTTGAAGTGGAGGTCAAGTATAGTAGTAGTGGGATACCTTATTGAGGAACTATCATGGTCTGGGGTGACATGAGGATCAACTTGATCTATTCAAAAGCTTATTATTGGGGCGCACCGCAAATCCAAGGGGCGCTCTTGCGTGTCAAGTGTTGAAATGGTACAATAATTTTGGCCAATACGGGAATGAATCAGCGAAGGTAAGAAATATTGTTGAGGAAGCCTTCAACTGCTTAGCATTTTGTGGAAGAGGCATCTCCTAGATAGAGGCGGCTTTGGAGGGGTCGAAGTCCATGCTCTATCGATTGACTAGAAACTGAGGAATTTGCTGGAGGACGCTCCAAAGGGATTCACCTTGGAAGGGGGTGATGCGTTTCGGTAAGAAGGGCAAGCTTAGCCTTAGGTTTGTTGGTCCATTCGAGGTTTTAGAAAGAATAGGTCCGGTGGCTTACAGAATTGCGTTACCGCCAGAGCTTTCATACGTTCATAACATTTTCCATGTCTCAAATTTGAGGAAATATGTTTACTATCCGACGCATATTGTGTCGTACGAGCCCTTATTAGTTCGAGAAGACCTTTCTTACGAAGAGCAACCGGTTGAGATTTTAGATCGTCGCGACCAAGCGTTAAGGACGAAAGTCACTCCGTTAGTTAAGATTTTGTGGCGGAATCACGAAATTGAGGAAGCCACTTGGGAGCTTGAGGAAGCCATGTGCAAAAAGCACCCTCAGCTTTTTGACATTTAACGTACGTTTTAAATTCCGAGGACGAAATTCTTTTAAGGAGGGGAGAATGTAATATCCCAAAAATTTCTTTTTTTTTTCCGTGTGTGAAATTTTTATTTTTAGTAAATAAGCTTGTGGTCTTTTTGAGAATATTGAGAAAGTGATTTTTATCATTTCTGAAATTTTCAGTCGAATGGAAGTGGTTTCAATCGATTCAAAACTCTTTGATGTTAAAGTTGTGAAGTTTCTGAAGGATTCAGTCGACTAAAATAGTTTTTAGTCGACTAAAAAGTTGTTAGTCGAATGAAAAGTGTTCGATATTTTGATAAGGAAGTTTTTGAAGTTTTTAGTCGAATTAAAAAGTTTTTAGTCGACTAAAAGAGTTTTCAGTCGACTAAAAGTGCTTCAATCGACTAAATTGTGTAAAATTAATTTCTGAAGGTTTTAGTCGAAGTGAAATGCAGATCTCGATTTGACACTGAGATAATGGTACACCATGCTACCTCACAATATCATTACTATATAATCGAACTAATTTAGATAAGGGTGTTGTTGATCGGATCGGAAGGAAATGTGCGGTCTTAGTCAACCTATCGACGATAACCCAAATGGTGTCAAAACCCTTGACTGTCCTTGATAAGCCTCTTGCAAAATCGGTGGTTACATGCTCCCACTTCCACTGCGGAATCTCAAGTGGTTGAAGCAGTCCGCTAGGCTTCTGATGCTCCATCTTCACCTTTTGGAAAACTAAACAATGAGAGACAAATTCTGCTATATCCGACTTCATGCCACTCCACCAGAAATGCTCTCTAAGGTCATGATACATTTCCGTCCCTCCCGGGTGGATAGAGAAACCAGAACTATGAGCCTCGGACAGTAGCTTCCTCCTCAAGGATAAATCAGCTGGCACACAAAGTCTACTATGAAACCAAAAAACACCATGCTCGTCAATTCTGAACTCGGATTGCTTCCCAATGTTAATGTTCTCAATTATGTGAGAATCTCCATCTTGGGCTTCCTTGATCCTGCTGATCAAAGTAGGTTGTACCTGCAACGCTGCTAAGTATTCCCGACCATCTTGCCATCTAACCTCTAGACCCAAGTTCATTATATCCTCCAACAGTTGAGGTTGACAAGTGATTAGTGCTGCTAAGTTTTCGCTATTCTTCCTACTATGTGCATCCGCTACAACATTCGCCTTACCAAGGTGATAATGAATCGTGCAGTCGTAGTCCTTCAAAAGTTCCAACCAACGCCGTTGTCTCATATTTAGCTCCTTTTGGGTGAAAATATACTTAAGACTTTTATGATCAGTGTAAATCTCACAGGTCTCACCATACAAGTAATGCCTCTATATCTTCAAAGCAAAAATCACGGCCGCTAACTCAAGATCATGGATGGGATAGTTCTCTTCATAGTTTTTAAGCTGTCTCGAAGCATAAGCGATCACCTTACCATGTTGCATTAAAACAAAACCTAAGCCCTTCTTTAAGGCGTCACTATAAATCACAAAACCTCCGGAACCAGATGGCAAAGTCAAAATCGGTGCAGACACTAACCTTTCTTTTAGTTCTTGGAAGCTAGCTTCGCACTCCTCGCTCCAAACAAATCGAGTATTCTTCTTAGTCAACTTAGTCAAAGGCACAACGATCTTTGAAAAACCTTCAACAAATCAACGATAGTAGCATGCCAATCCCAAAAAGCTTCGCACCTCCGTAACGGTGCTAGGTTTCTGTTAGTCTATCACTGCTGCAATCTTAGAGGGGTCAACGGTTATTCATCCTTAGACACCACATGCCCCAAAAAATGTAACATGTTCAAGCCAAAACTCAAATTTCAAAAAATTAGCATATAGTTTACTATCTTTAAAAGTCTGCAAGATAATCTACAAATGCAAACGATGGTCCTCTTCCGACCTCGAGTACACCAAAATATCATCAATAAAAACAATAACAAATTGATCCAATACTGTCTAAACACACGGTTCATCAAATCCATAAAAGCAGCAGGGGCATTAGTCAGCCCGAATGGCATTACTAGAAATTCATAGTGACCAAAACGAGTCCTAAACGCAGTCTTTGGCACATCCTCAGGCTTAACTTACAGCTGATAATATCCAAAACGCAAATCTATTTTCGAGAAAAACTTCGCTCCCTGAAGTTGGTCAAACAAATCATCTATGCGCAGCAACGGATATTTATTACGGATGGTGATCTTATTCAACTCACGATAATCAATGCAAAGTCTCAATGTACCGTCCTTCTTCTTAACAAATAATACAGGGGCACCCCAAGGTGACACACTAGGGCGAATATACCCTTTATCAAGTAGCTCTTGAAGCTGTTTATTTAGCTCTTTCATCTCGGAAGGCGCCATTCGATAAGGAGCCTTAGAAATAGGTGCCGCACCGGGCACTAAATCAATTGTGAATTCCATCTCACGGTCAATGAGTTTTTCGGGCAACTCCTTGGGAAACACCTCAACAAAATCACAGACTACGGGTACTTTTGATATTTCAAGACTTTCATGACTAGTATCATGGACGTGTGCAATGTAACCCCTATAGCCCTTACGAAGCCGCAATAGCTGAAATAATCGACAACCCACTAGATTTCGAACCCTTAAACTCAAATTTAGACAAATCAGATAAACGAAAACGGACTCGCTTCTCAAAGCAGTCAACTAAGGCATGATAGTACGCCAACCAATCTATACCCAAAATCATATCAAAATCACGGATATATAAAGGAATTAGGTCCCCTGGAAGGTCCCTATTACATAAGCAGATCTTACAATTTCTCAACACTGAATTAACTATCACAGAATCTCCAACTGGAGTACCGACAAACAACTTAAAATCAAGAGACTCAAGTCTAACTCCAAGTCGACGTGCAAATGAAAAAGAGACAAAAGAGTGCGTGGCACCAGAGTCAAACAATACATGCACGTCAATTGAGTCAATTTGAATTGTACCTGCCACCACATCCTTTGAACCCGATGCATCCTTAACCGTCCTGTTGAACTCCCTCCCGGTAGCCTTAGGTTTCTGCCCTCCTACTGACTGACTTGTACTTTACCTTGGGCCCGAAGCTGTACTCGCTGCAACTGAACCTTGTGGGCCAGATTGCCCAGACACTAGACTAGGGCAATCACGGATAAAGTGACCCTTTTGGCCACACCTAAAACACGCTCCTGTATCCCAATGGCAACTCTGACCGCCATGTCGCTTGTTGCATCTCGGACAAATAGGATCTAAACCTATGGATGGAGGCCTCTGAACAAAGTTCTGGCTAAAATTCCTACTCGAATTACCATGAGCTTGGCCCAGCCTTCCAATAGTAGTCGACGAAGATGCCTGTTTTTTCTTCCCACACTTTGTACTGTGCGTGACTTGCATAGCTCCGGACGATCTCTCTTTCCTGCCCTGGCGTCCTTCCTTTCTTTAAAATCCCTTGCCTCAGATTCAATAGTCTTCGCAATGCCCACACACTGCATATAGGTCTCTATCGGGACTGGAATAATGCACTGTCTAATGTTAGACCTAAGACTCCAAGTAAACATCTGCACCCTATCCTTTTCATTAGCCACCAACTGCTTACCATACCGAGATAGTCGAGTAAACTTTACCTCATACTCGGCAACACTCTCGTTGTCCTCCTACCTCAGATTAAGAAAATCACAATTGCGACACCCTCAACCTTGGTGACGTCACCGGGCTGAGTTATCGACCATAATCACATTCAAAATTCTGTGCTGAATACAGAGCAACTACATCCTCATACTCACACATCATTAATAGACGCTCCAAAATGCGTCCTTATAATTTTTTTTCTTACAAACATACATCATACTGCAGCGGAAGACTCTCAAGTCTATGAACAACATGCATATGTACAACCTAATATACGACTGTAGTCATAGGATTCTTAACAACCGATCTCATGGCTCAATCTTTACCTCACACAACGCATCCCCTTGCTCAACTTTTCTAACTTGTTTCTCTTCCCTTCTCTAGAGGGTTCTCCTTATAGCCTGCACAATACAACATAAGGAATGAGCGCAAATCGCCCAGTAAAGACAACACGAGGAATATCGTGTACAAATGATTCAAAAGACTCGGAGGAATAATAATCATCTCAACGATAGCAATGAATCAAGAGTAGTCAATAAATTTCAGCATCAACATAACTTGTCAAACGAAAAGTTTTCTTTCGTTAGACTGAGCGGCTTTAAGGCCCAATAGAACAGCATTACTGCCACCTCCTCATGGACTGGACTGACTGACCGACAGACTGACTGACTATGCAAGTGAATACTAAAACAGGAAATTGAAAGATAAACATCAACGAAATACAAGTCATTAACATCATTAACATCAAAAGAAAATCAAATGCAATGCAACTCAGACACGACAGACTAGACTCGACCAGACATGACAGACTAGACTCGCCCTACATCCTCTTTGCCAGTGATCATGTTTCACAGGCCATCCTCCTCATATTGATGTCCCATTTTACGGGATGTTCATCTCAGTCTCAAGTAAATAAAAGAGACATTGTCAACAAGCAGGGAACTCATTTAGAGTGCTTTCCCTAATCACGTTACAGCCAAGCAACAAGACATCATCAACGGGGCGGACTAAGGGAAAATTTATTCCACCTTATGTCCTCAACAACACAGCTCAACAAGGAATACCAGATCAGAAGATCGACCGGTGTTCAGACCTAACAACAAGAGTTCAACGTAACATCATCAACATGGTGGACTTGGGAGAAGATTACCGCAAGCCCTCAACAACGTTCTTACATAAGAGAAATGTCGGTTATCAATAAATACCAACATTTCACAACAACACGCAATGACCTCAACAACATCAACGACATCATTATCAACGATAGGACGGACTCGGGAGAAGATTACCGCAAGTCCTCAATGGTGTTCTCAAAGAGAAGAGATATCGGCTATCAATAATTACCGGCATCTCACAACCACCACACAACAACCCTACACAACATCATCATCCACTTCAGGTATGCTAATCAAATCAAGTCATAGCATACAAGGACGCTCATCATCCTCACTAAATTCTATCAACAGGGCGGACTAAGGGAATTTCTTCTACCCTAAGTCCTCAACAGCACAATTCAAATATATGTATACCGGTCACAATGACTACCGGTGTCAACCCATAACAGCAAGAGTCCAACATAAACGTCATCAACATAGTATGCTAATCGAAACAATGCATTAGCATAATAGAACCGCATTGTCCTTACCTGCTTGGCTTATAGCCGAAGCAACTCGCAATCTCTGATCGCAACGAGCTGCATCACCTAGTCAAATCATATCATGCTCGTTAGTCATCATTCATCATATACGCACTCCTTATTCTACCCATTCTCACTTAACCGTTCATAGCATCTTACGATAGCTAGTTAATTCGATCCGATAATTGGATCCTTAATCTAGCCTTATCGACTTATTATCGATAACAACCCTTATTTTAGACATACTACCACTATTCCTTGCTTCCCACCCCTCCGAATGCTAAATTATGCGCGTCCTCAAAAATTTAGCGCCAACATGGCAAATTACCAAAATACCCCCTGATGGCTGCTACATCACCAACACCTCAAAACCGCTTTAAAACTACTTTTTAGATGTACTGCATCATTTATAGACCAAATATTCTCTCAAAAAATTTTAAAGGGAAAATTACCAAAACACCCCTGGCGGCCATCGCCCCAACAAACGTCTCAAAACTACTTTAAAACAATTTTTCAACTGTCTTACATCCCTTTCCGGACTAACAAGTCCTTTGA
Source organism: Escallonia herrerae (assembly GCA_033070095.1). Lineage (NCBI taxonomy): Eukaryota > Viridiplantae > Streptophyta > Magnoliopsida > Escalloniales > Escalloniaceae > Escallonia > Escallonia herrerae. Next base: position 4,645 of record JAVXUP010003939.1, on the reverse strand, counting down.
AGCATTTTATAGAAAAATTTTACCAAAATACCCCCTCTGGCGGCAAATTACCAAAATGCCCCCGGGGTTCACTATCACACGCAACGTCCCGAATCAGCTTCAAAATAATTTTTTAGGTGTTTTACAATCCTTTCTGGACTAAAAAGTCCCTTGAAAAACTTTATCGGGAAATTTACCAAAATACCCCTCTCCGGGTGGTAAATTACCAAAATGCCCCCTGAGGGTTCCCGACACCATAAAAATCTCAAAAATACTTTAAAATGATATTTTAAACCTCATGCATTCATTCTTGAGCTAAAAAGTATTTTACAAAAATTTTCGCCCAAAAATCCCGAACCGGTGTCCGGACCGAGCGCTTAAAAGCCCGTTCGGCCAAAAATAGCTAACGACTTCGGAATGACCCTAAAACTTGGAAAATGGAACTTCTCAGCATTATAGAGTCCTCATTCGTTTGATATTTTAAAATTTACCATAAAGTTCCAAACTTCCCGCATCCGTTCACCCCCTTCCCGATCTCAGAAAAATCTGAAATTTTTCCAAGATACAGGTCTCTCAAAAATAACCGGGGTCTATGTTTTGCACTTTGGCTAAATATGACCGTAATTATTTTTAAAAATTCGAATTAAAACCTGGTTATTAAATTTGCACCTTTAGTGACAAAAACAGTCACTATTCACATCAACACACACACTACTTCACCTTCACGTGCACACACATCATCTTCCTCCTTCAACCAGCTGCGTACCTGGGTGCATACTCCTCACACTCACGCATGGATTTCCTCATTAATTCCGCCTTAGATTGTCCAAACACATTACAATGTCCTCACCACACTTTTATACCTCTAATTCATTCAACTAAACACACAATCATACCCACTAGCAACCCGAATAGCACATATATATACACCATGTATATATTCAGCCGAAATTAACCCATTATTCAATCAAATTCTTAAAATTTTTTCGCAATTAGGGTTCAAGATCGAGGAATTACCCTGATGGGTTTAGGTTTTCCCTTTCTTCTTTTCCTTCTTCCCTTCTTTTTCTCCTCTTTTTCCTTCTCTTTCTTTTCTTTCCGCTGCTTCTTCGCTGCTACTGTTCATCAGTTGTTCTTCAGTTTCCATTATTTCCATTTTCTACCCCAAAATTTCCTTTTTATATTATCATCTCATCAATCTTATCCCCCTTTTATTTTATTATATCATGAACTTAGTCAGCTTAGTTTACTAGGAGATGGCCACCATTCGGCTGACTCTTCCCCAATGTGTGACACCTTTTGCAAACTTTCATTATTTGCACTTTGGCCCCTCAAGTTTTCAAAATTGCATTTTGACCCCTCGACTTTGAGAAAATTATAATTCAACCCCAAAATCACCCTAACCCCTCCTTTAGCCCCCTAACACCTCATTATCATCAAAATGATGCTACTTAATAAAAATATGCATCACGTTCATCATATTTTTTAAAATTACACTTTTACCCCCTTTAACTTTTTAAAATTACATTTTGATCCCCAAGGCCAAACTAACCTCCCATTTAGCTCCCTAACACTTAATCATCATCAGCATATTGCTACTTAATAAAAATAACACCCCTTAAATAATCAAACTCACGGTTAGATAAATTTTCGGTATTTTCTGGGGTATCACAACAATACATCTGTTCTATTACACTCCTAGGGAAATAGCGGTCGAAGAACAAATCCTTAAACTGATCCCATGTCATCACCAAGCATTGTTCCGCCGTCTTACTATCCTCAATCATTTTCCACCAATGGTCTGCCTCCCCATCTAGCTTGTACACTATGAGTTCTATCTTTTCCTTATCGGTACAATCCATAGGCCTAAACACCTTTTCCAGTAGAGAAATCCATTTCTCTGCCATAGTCGGATCGTCGGTTCCTCCAAAAGGTTCCACATTTTTCTTATCAAACTGCTCTAACAAACTACGGGTCTGATTCTGCTCGTGACTTGGATTCTGAGGTGGGTTAGGTTGATTCTGCTGATTTAACTGAGCTTGTTGATTAGCCAATAATTCAGCTGAGCTTGCTGAGCCGGCAGAAGGGTCAGAATATCTGGTGGGTTCACGTTCTCGGTGACGTTCGGTTGCTCCACATTCCGATTGCGAGTTCGCCTATTATTACGACTGCTTACCATTACTACAAAAGAAAACTAGAATATGATACTAACTACACATCCTACCCATCTCACAACTTATCTGATCCTAAGCATGAGTCTACAGAATCTCATACCTAAGCTCTGATACTAACTGTAACGCCCCGGATTTATTTTCGGAGCGTTAATGTCGAATACACAGAGATCAGATAAAATCCTATAATTATCATAAGAACTCCAAAATGGTAATCAGAGCATATACTAATAATTTCCAAAATACATCAATGTCTAACAAAATAACCCCAAAGCTTTTATACAAGTCATGTTCTCCGACACGGAGTTTCCAAAAATATACCCAAGTAGCGTCAGAACTAATATCTGAGACAAAACAGCTAACTCTTGATCGCTCAGCTAGCCCTCCAATCCAAGGTCCCACCTACTGATCTCCTGAAAGGAACATCAATAAATGGATGAGCCAAATGCCCAGTAAGGTTGCTCAAAGGACGAACCAAACGGAAACGAAAATATCAGAGAAATGAAAATTTCGGAAGCACAAAGGGTCTCAACAGAACGGACAATCAAACCAGATTTCGAATGTCAAAACATATATGAATAAAGAAATAGACATTAGAGAGCCATTCAGAAAGTGGTCACATACATCATCACTAGCATATGAGGTCGGTTCAGAAAGCAAGATCGCGATCTTTAGCTCAACTCCCTTGAGTTAGCCCACGTTTCAATCCACGTGGGTAAGTCAGACATAAGTCACATACACTGTGACATGGCTCATAGAGTTATCAAAACAAAGATTTCAATTTAACAAAATCAAATGTCGGTCATGTCAAACAATATACGGAGTTTATGAAATAATGATAATCTCTAAAACGAACGGTATCAACATCGTAAATTCTAAAATTGAACAAATTTGAAAGAATTTGAATTTCACAAGTCATAGCATTTAGAACAAGTTATTCATAGTAAAGCTCAAAGCAAAGAGAAGAAGAAGAATCACTTAACTCAATTCAAAGAAATTCAGATTTCAAAAAGAAACTAAAGACTTACAAGAGCGATTGGTCAATCGCTGATATGAATTTCGAAAATAACCCTTACCTTAGCTAAGCCTTTGAGAAAAGCAAATCCTTAAGCTTCACCTTAGAACTTCCAAAGCCTTTTCTCCTCTCTCTCTCTCTCTCGCGCGCGCGCGCGAATGAGGAAGAAAAAAAGAAACCCCGAAAAAGCAATAGAATGAAATAAGACACTATTTATATGGAGGGACAAAAAATTAAGTTTGCATTCGACTTAAAACATTTAAGTCGAATGAAAACACTTTGAGTCGACTAAAAACATTTTACGCGAATTTTTTTTAAGTCAACTAAAAACTCTTTAATTCGACTAAAACCTCCAGAAATTAATTTTACACAATTTAAATACTTTTTAGTTGACTCAAATACTTTTAGTCGACTGAAAACTCTTTTAGTCGACTACAAACTTTTTAATTCGACTAAAAACTTCAAAAACTTCCTTATCAAAATATCGAACACTTTTCATTCGACTAACAACTTTTTAGTCGACTAAAAACTATTTTAGTCGACTGAATCCTTCAGAAACTTCACAACTTTAACATCAAAGAGTTTTGAGTCGATTGAAACCACTTCCGATCGACTGAAAATTTCAGAAATGATAAAAATCACTTTCTCAATATTCTCAAAAAGACCACAAGCTTATTTACTAAAAATAAAAATTTCACACAAAAAAAAAGAAGAAAATTTTGGGATATTACATTCTCCCCTCGTTAAAAGAATTCCGTCCTCGGAATTTAAAACTTACCTTAAATGTCAAAAAGTTGAGGGCGCTTTTTGCAAATGGCTTCCTCAAGCTCCCAAGTGGCTTCCTCAATTTTGTGATTCCGCCACAAAATCTTAACTAACGGAATGACTTTCGTCCTTAACACTTGGTCGCGACGATCTAAAATCTCAACCGGTTGCTCTTCGTAAGAAAGGTCCTCCCGAACTGATAAGGGCTCGTACGGCACAATATGCGTCGGATCGTAAACATATTTCCTCAAATTTGAGACATGAAAAACGTTAGGAATGTACGAAAGCTTTGGCGGTAACGCAATTCTGTAAGCCACCAGACCTATTCTTTCTAAAACCTCGAATGGACCAACAAACCTAGGGCTAAGCTTGCCCTTCTTACCGAAACGTATCACCCCCTTCCAAGGTGAAACCCTCAGAAACACGTGATCACCAACCTCAAATTCAAGTTCGCGATGACGATTTGACGTATAAATGCGCTGTCTATCTTGAGCCGCCTTGAGACATTCCCCTGATCAAATCAACTTTTTGAGTGGTCATCTGCACCAATTCTGGTCCTAATAACTGTCTCTCTCCTACTTCGTCCCGACATAGTGGAGTCCTAAAATCTCCGCCCGTACAATGCCTCAAACGGTGCCATCTTAATACTTGCCTGATAGCTGTTGTTATATGCGAATTCAACCAAAGGCAAATGACTATGCCAACTCCCACCAAG
>JAVXUP010003938.1:0-47761 GCA_033070095.1 Escallonia herrerae | reverse complement strand
TATAGATTCCAAAATAGCAATTTTTTAAGGCGTCTAAATTAAGATTTTTAACAAATTTATAAAAAAATATCTAGAGCTAGATTTTGCTAAAGTACGAAAAGAGACCCTAGTTATTTTTAAAAGATCTATATCAGGGAAAAATTTCAGATTTTTTCAAAGACTGGAAAGGGGTTAACTGATACGGGGAACCTTAAAACTTTGCACTGTAATTTAAAATATCAAGCCAGCGCGATTTCACGCGAAACTTTTATGAGAACCCTAGGATGTTGGGAAGTTCCATTCCCCAGGATTTCGGGCCACTCCGAAGTCCTTAGCTATTTTTTTGGCCGAACGGGCTTTTAAGCGCTCGATCCGGACACCGGTTCGGGATTTTTGGGCGAAAAAGTCCGTAGAATACTTTTTAGATCAATAATGAATTCGGGAAGCTTAAAATAGCATTTCAATGCACTTTTGAGCTCGTTCTGATGCCAGGGGCATTTTGGTAATTTGCCACCCCGAGAGGGGTATTTTGGTAATTTTACGGTGTTAAGTTTTTCAAAGGACTTTCTAGTCCAGAAATGTAAGTAAAACACCTGAAAGGTTGTTTTGAAGCTGGTTTGGGGCGTTAGGGTGATAATGAACCCCCGGCATTTCGATAATTTGCCGCTCATCGGGGGTATTTTGGTAATTGAACATTGGACAACTGGAGGAAATAAAAACAAGTAGGAACTATGGTTTAGGGGTAACCATGTGTGTTTAATGTGAATACGAAACGTAATTGTCGCTAAAGGTGAAAACTTAATTAACAGTTTTTCACGAATTTATAAAAAATAGCTAGAGCTAGATTTTGCCAAAGTGCAAAAAAGAGACCCTAGTTATTTTTAAAAGATCTATATCAGGTAAAAATTTCAGATTTTTCCAAAGACTGGAAAGGGGTTAACTGATACGGGAACCTTGTAACTTTGCAGTGTAATTTAAAATATCAAGCCAGCGCGATTTCGCGCGAAACTTTTATGAGAACCCTAGGATGTTGGGAAGTTCCATTCCCCAGGAATTCGGGCCATTCCGAAGTCGTTAGCTATTTTTTTGGCCGAACGGGCTTTTAAGCGCTCGATCCGGACACCGGTTCGGGATTTTTAGGCGAAAAGTCCGTAAAATACTTTTTAGATCAAGAATGAATTCAGGAAGCTTAAAATAGCATTTTAAAGCACTTTTGAGATTTTCTGATGCCAGGGGCATTTTGGTAATTTGCCACCCCGAGAGGGGTATTTTGGTAATTTTACGGTGTTAAGTTTTTCAAAGGACTTTCTAGTCCAGAAATGTAAGTAAAACACCTGAAAGTTGTTTTGAAGCTGGTTTGGGGCGTTAGGGTGATAATGAACCCCCGGGGGCATTTCGGTAATTTGCCGCTCATCGGGGGTATTTTGGTAATTGAACATTGTAATACAACTGGAGGAAATAATAGGAGTTTAAGACACTGTGTGTGTTCCTAGGGTGTAACACTATGTGTGTTTAATGTGAATACGAAACGTAATTGTCGCTAAAGGTGAAAACTTAATTAGACAGTTCTTCACAAATTTTTTAAAAATAGCTAGAGCTAGATTGTGCCAAAGTGCAAAAAAGAGACCCTAATTATTTTTAAAAGATCTATATCAAGGAAAAATTTCAGATTTTTCCAAAGACTGGAAAGGGGTTAACTGATTGAGGGGAACCTTGTAACTTTGTAGTGTAATTTAAAATATCAAGCCAGCGCGATTTCGCGCGAAACTTTTATGAGAACCCTAGGATGTTGGGAAGTTCCATCCCCCAGGATTTCGGGCCATTCCGAAGTCGTTAGCTATTTTTTTGGCCGAACGGGCTTTTAAGCGCTCGATCCGGACACCGGTTCGGGATTTTTGGCCGAAAGTCCGTAGAATACTTTTTAGATCAAGAATGAATTCGGGAAGCTTAAAATAGCATTTCAAAGCACTTTTGAGATTGTTCTGATGCCAGGGGCATTTTGGTAATTTGCCACCCCGAGAGGGGTATTTTGGTAATTTTACGGTGTTAAGTTTTTCAAAGGACTTTCTTAGTCCAGAAATGTAAGTAAAACACCTGAAAGGTTGTTTTGAAGCTGGTTTGGGGCGTTAGGGTGATAATGAACCCCGGGGGCATTTCGGTAATTTGTCGCTCATCGGGGGTATTTTGGTAATTGAATTGTAAAATTTTCCGCAACTGGAGGAAAAGTCTTTATTTTTATTTTATTTAATTCTATGACTTGTTGAGAATGATATAATTTTTATTTTTTAGATTTCAGTATAAATATGGATGCAACTGGAGGAAATACTTTTTGTGAAGATTCTGATCCACCTTACTTGGGTCAAGTTTTTCAAACACTGGACGAAGTTGAAGCATACTATAGAGCATATTCGAAAACGATAGGTTTCGGTATTAGAACTAAGACGACTAGAAAACGGGCGAATACAGATCAAATTTGTGCAAGACTATTTGAGTGTCATAGAGGAGCACCGTATGTACCCCCGGTTGTTCGGATCAGTGACGAAGGGCCAACAAGACAAAGAAAACGGGACACATTTTCGGGTACCGGCTGCAAGGCCCATGTGTATGCAGTACACCGAAAAAATGAAAACCATTGGGTTGTGACGGGAGTGGAGTTGAGCCATAATCATCAGTTGATGACCCCTAGTAAGATTGGTCAAATTCATCAACACCGAGAAATAAGCGCGGCACACAGACAACTGATATTTACAATGGCCGAGGCTAAAATTCCACCTTCTAGAATGATGGGGGTTTTCTCAAGCCAGGCTGGGGGGATTGACAAGTTGAGTTTCAACGAAGTAGACCTTCGAAATGAACTTCGTGCTCAGAGGAGAGAGTCTTTCGGTAAGAGTGATTCTCAAGCTACACTTGATATCTTCAGGCACCTTCAGAGTGAGAATTCTGGCTTTTTCTATAGTCTCCAACTGGATGATGAGAACCGCATTAGTACTATATTTTGGGCGGATGCCCGTTCTAGAGCTGCTTACCAAAATTTTGGGGATGTTGTGACGTTTGACACCACATACCGCACAAATAAGTACTCTATGCCTTTTGCTCCGTTCACCGGGGTGAACCACCACTATCAGTCAATCTTGTTTGGCTTTGCCCTGCTTAGGGATGAGACGGAGGAGTCATTTACGTGGTTATTTGAAACGTGGCTTAAAGCAATGTATCATATTCCTCCAAAGACCATCATCACCGACCAAGATCTGGCAATGAAAAATGCAATCGCTAAGGTCCTTCCAGATACTCACCATGGCCTGTGCACATGGCACATAAGCAACAAATATCCCGAACGGCTTCACAATGTATATGCAAACCATCCGACATTCAAGACTGACTTTAATACATGTGTGAAGAAATCGTTGACGGTAGACGTGTTCGAGGAGAGGTGGGCCAAGTTAATGGATGACTACCATTTGCACAATCATGAATGGTTACAATCGTTGTATGAGATCAAGACACAGTGGGTCGGTGCCTACACCAAGAAGTTTTTTGCAGCCGGAATGACTACGACCTCGAGAAGCGAAGGTATGAATGCATTCTTTGATGGGTACGTAGGCCATTCTTCAAGTATAACAGAGTTCGTACTAGAGATGCAGAAAGCCCTTGACAGGCAATTTTTCCTTGAGAGAGAAGCCGACGCGGCTACAGTTTACAGAGAAAGAGCCATAGTAGTTTTTTCACCTTTGGAGGCTCATGCGGCTCAAGTCTATACCAAGGAAATGTTTAGACAGTTTCAAGAGGAACTACTAAAGTCGAATCAATATAGCATGACAAAGTTGCACGAGTATTCCACCAGAGATATCAAGGTTTATGCTTTGACAAATGTGACGAATTTTGCCAATCCGTGCTCTTCGTCGGCTCCGAGGACCAGAAGACATTTTACCGTAGCAGTTTGTATGGACACCGGGTTGGTTAATTGCAACTGTCAACTGTTTGAGCATAAAGGTATACTTTGTCGACACGCGTTGAGGGTATTTAGCGCCAAGAATGCTCGTGAAATCCCTCCACAGTATATCTTGGAACGGTGGACGAAGGAAGCCAATAGAGTCCACGGTCACATTCCTTACGTGCCCAATGTTTCAGTTGATTTCGAGCAATCTGAGATGCTGCGATATAATCACCTTTGTAACATCATGCACGGTTTATCATTGGATGCAGCGTCAACATTTGATGGGTACAGGTATCAAGTTGAAGCAGCCGCACGGGATAAGGCTAACCTTGCACAGTTTAGGATGGCATTACCAGAAAGACGGGACACTCCGACTAGTCGGACGACTCCAGCCGGTAGATTCAATCGAGCTTCACAGCCAGTCATTGACGGCACTAGCCTGCAAGGTGAGGAGGACGACATTTTTTATCCGATTATTTCTCAAACAAAAGGGCGAAAACGAGCAATACGCATGAAGAATCCGATTGAAGAAGCAACGGGTCAAAAAAAATTGCGAAAGTGTGCGTTGTGTAATAAGATGACTGATCATGACAAGAGAAACCATTATAAAGTGTTAGGTATCGAACCTGGCAGTATGGTCGAGGAGGACGATGATGATGATCAGTGTTAGGGTTAATGTTTCAGTTGTATAAATTGAACTTTTATAATGTTTAAATTTGTGATTTGGTTTGTGGAATCATAGCTTCCGAAAAATTACGTAATTTTTTTTGTCATTTTTTTTTTGCTCATTGAACCTTAGGCGTGCTAGTTAGCCCATTTGTATCAATTTCGGAAAAAAACCGAGACACGTTATTTTTTGGGTTTTCCTAGGAAGGGCCTGTTCGGGCACACTTTATGGCCCAATTCATAACTTCCGAAAAATTACGTAATTTTTTTTGTCACTTTTCTTTTGCTCATTGAACCTTAGGCACGCTAGTTAGCCCATTTGTATCAATTTCGAAAAAAAAAACGAGACACGTTATTTTTTGGGTTTTCCTAGGAAGGGCTGTTCGGGCACACTTTAGGGCCCAATTCATAACTTCCAAAAAATTACGTAATTTTTTTTGTCACTTTTTTTTTGCTCATTGAACCTTAGGCATGCTAGTTAGCCCATTTGTATCAATTTCGGAAAACACCGAGACACGTTATTTTTTGGGTTTTCCTAGGAAGGGCCTGTTCAGGCACACTTTAGGGCCCAATTCATAACTTCCGAAAAATTACGTAATTTTTTTGTCACTTTTTTTTTTGCTCATTGAACCTTAGGCACGCTAGTTAGCCCATTTGTATCAATTTCGGAAAAAAATCGAGACACATTATTTTTTGAGTTTTCCTAGGAAGGGCCTGTTCGGGCACACTTTAGGGCCCAATTCATAACTTCTAAAAAATTACGTAATTTTTTTGTCACTTTTTTTTTGCTCATTGAACCTTAGGCACGCTAGTTAGCCCATTTGTATCAATTTCGGAAAAAAAAACCGAGACACATTATTTTTTGGGTTTTCCTAGGAAGGGCCTGTTCGGGCACACTTTATGGCCCAATTCATAACTTCCGAAAAATTACGTAATTTTTTTTGTCACTTTTCTTTTGCTCATTGAACCTTAGGCACGCTAGTTAGCCCATTTGTATCAATTTCGGAAAAAAACCGAGACACGTTATTTTTTGGGTTTTCCTAGGAAGGGCTGTTCGGGCACTTTTTAGGGCCTAATTCATAACTTCCGAAAAATTACGTAATTTTTTTTGTCACTTTGTTTTTGCTCATTGAACCTTAGGCACGCTAGTTAGCCCATTTGTATCAATTTCGAAAAAAATCGAGACACGTTATTTTTTGGGTTTTCCTAGGAAGGGCTGTTCGGGCACTCTTTAGGGCCCAATTCATAACTTCCGAAAAATTATGTAATTTTTTTTGTCATTTTTTTTTGCTCATTGAACCTTAGGCGTGCTAGTTAGCCCCTTTGTTTCAATTTCGGAAAAAAAAACCGAGACACATTAATTTAATTTCAAACCTTAATATCCAAAATCCAACAATAGTAATAATATCAACATACGAACGTCTACTACATCTCAGGATAATGGTAAGGAAGGCGTCTAGGTACACCCTTTTTCAGCTCCCAGGCTATCCTATATCTAAACGTCAAGGCATCGTTTCGAGACCACGTTTCATATTCGAGCACATCTGAGCGAGCTATGTAGTCCATGTACTTGAGGACGTAAATCCCGCAATCATGACTGTTATATTGCTTTGGTCAGTTTTCTATCGTCACGACCGTCCAAGGATCTATCATGGTTTTGCTCGTGATGGCTTCCCCCTTAAAATGTCGACACACTAGTGGAATGATAGTAGTCTGCATCCAACAATAAAAAAGGTTATCAAGCCTATGTAACAAGAAGAATAGACTATGAGCGAAGGTCAAGATATAAACTAACCACCGCATTGATGTACGTGGAGTACATCTGCGCCAGCTGCTGACCAGGTCCGTCTTCCCTTAGGCTATCGTATATGTGGACCACTTTATTCTCTGGAAAGAGAACTAATAGGAAGAAGTGGCTTGCATGAAGAGCAGGTAGCATGATTAGGTTCGCATCAGCTGCGTGACATTGATAGTCCGCGTTCAAGTAGGAAAGCACGTTTGCAGATGGTCGCCATTCACCCTTGCTTGTCCCTCGCTTCCTCCTCCATTCTGTGAACTCCTTCATGCTATTCACCATGAAGGGGATAACAAAAGAGGCATACATGTTGAGCTTCAAAGTTTGGCAAGGGTTATAATTTAGCTCTCTAACACGCAGCAGATCTATATAAGCGTCAATGAGAAAATTCGAAATATCTGTGTTCGGCGCCAACAGTCTTAGATCTGAGTGAGCTAGGAATGAAGCAATAGGAAAGTCTGCTGTAGCGATTGGCTCATGCCCAAAGTAGTGCCGGTCGATCCAATCCCTTTTGGCCGAACTCAATGGCTTCGTCGGTTGTCCTTTATCCGACCGGATGCTTGGGCGTGATGCCTGGATTCCTACTTGGGTCACTTGAATCTGGGGCTGAGAGTCGTACGCGTCAGGAGGCAAGCGAGTAGACAGCTCCCAAACCTGACTCTGGGGCTGATAGTCGTACGCGTCAGGAGGGAAGCGAGTAGACGGCTCCTACACCTGACTCTGGGGCTGATAGTCGTACGCGTCAGGAGGGAAGCGAGTAGACGGCTCCCACACCTGACTCTGGGGCTGATAGTCGTACGCGTCAGGAGGGAAGCGAGTAGACGACTCCCACACCTGACTCTGGGGCTGATAGTCGTACGCGTCAGGAGGCAAGCGACTAGACGGCTCCCCTTGGTAACCCCGGTACGCAAGACTAAAGTTTTGAACTTCAGTCTTGTACCTCTCAATGGACCTCTTGAGATTGTCAGGAGCCTGCGCGACAAACCAGTCAAACCCCTCCAGCTGCTTGAACACCTCAGTGCCCTGGTCAACCTAAAAAACATGCATACAAAATATGGCTAATCATTTCAGGCATGGTAGATAAGGTGCGCAAATAAAAATTGAAACAACACTAGCATGACTTACAATGTTCAATGCCCAGAACTGGTCATAGATCTCACGTGGCGCATACGATGTCTTCCTCGCCTGGGAAGGGCGATTCACCCTCGTGCGCGTCACCTTGAGAAACCATTACAGGTACTCCTCAATGCTGATGCTGTCGGCCTTCAGTGATACAAGGCTATCATATGTTTCTTGCCAGGTATTCCACTGGTCAGCAACAATTATTGTTGGCAGAGATGGTTTCTGTGGCAGCAGTGGATGATGTTGCGGCCGCGGTGGGTGCTGCTATATACAATGCAGTCCTCCCTCACTTTTCTGTTCACATTGTCTTTTTTGTTTTATTTTTTAATCCCAACTGCTTGGGATAACACCTCCATCCCCTCAAATGTTACAGAATTATCACATTAAAGTGGGATAAAGCCACTGCCCCGTATATCTTATCCACCTCCTATAAGCATGGTCAAAAACTCGATAGAATTATTTTTATTTTATTCGGAGCTCTTATCCAGTGCTTCTACAAAATTGTTCCAATGGGACCCAATATTTTGATTCGTGCCTCTACCTATGTTTTTGTCCGGAGCAAAGTTTAAAAAAAAAGTGTTATTTTCATAGATATCAAAAATAAAAAATACAGAAGGAAAACTTATTTTCCTTTCTTTGCCTCTTCTTTCTTCTTCTCCCCTAACCTCACAACTGCCCCCCAACCACAGCAAGCCCAAACGGTGGCAGCTACGATACCAACGTCCCCATCACCACTGCACATCGACTACAACTGCTAAAGGCCAATTGCTAGAAAATAGCAACAATTCACGCCCAATTTTCCCAAACCCTAACTTACAATTTTGGGGTAAATTGACTAATTTAAAGAGTTTTTATGGCGTATGAGTTTAGGGTTCTTATTCCCGATGAAAATCCCTTCAAACCATACAAAATGCGCCTACATGTAGTTGGCATTAATGATCTGTATAAAGACATCAGCGCGGCATATATCCTCACGATCATTCTTGCCCCCACATCGTCCAACCATCTATGTTGCACATGAATAAACAATAAATCTCTCACCTTAACTCTGTATTTGAACATCCTCAACTCTTGAAAGCAATCGGACTCGATTATGTAGATAAGAAGCCCTTACCATTGACATCAACAATATTAACAAGCATTTTGGAAAATCTACGTTGTTGCATAGGAGGGGGTGTTTGACGTTTGAACTGTAATTGACGTGGTCACGAATCAAATTCAACCCGAGGTTGTTTATGTCCATTCCTTTTTAGACAATAATCAACTGTCAAATCCAAGTGTTCAACGAAGAAGAGAAACAGAGAAAGAGGAAATATAAATTCAAGAGACCTAGAGCTGCCTAAGGTTTCAATAAGTTCATAAGCCATGATTATTGGATGGGAGAGACGAAGAGAAGAGAGCTGATAAATGACAGGTTCTTGGTGAAGCCATGACAGGTCCTCAAATGACAAGGGTAGAACATGAAAGAAATCAAATTTGACCACTCACTTAAAATTTGTACGTGCAGAGTATAATGGACCAGTATCTTCTGTATGGAAGGAGTATGGAGGGAGTATTGGCTAAATTTGACCATTCACTTAAAATTCAAAACGTCACGTGGGAGGCATGAGATTAGATCCAACTGAAGCAATTTTGCACTCATAGGGGGTTAGGTGGCACAACTGAAACCCTAAGGGCTTACGTGATACAGCCAATACAAACTAAGGGTACTATTTGCAATTTTGCCTATATAGTACTGTAAGATATTAAACGTGGCAGTGATTGCTATGGTTGCGTGATGGTTTACGTGGTGATTGTGGGCGATGACGCTTGTAATCGACCACGAGATGGTCAAGGCACAAATTTGGGACATTGCTGGTCAAGAAAGGGGTTTGCCTTCTTTGCTACATTCTCTAAAATTTGACACCTGAACTTTTAGTTTGCAATCACATGTATGCATTTTTACGTCTTCTGCTACATGAATTAAATTGATTACTTTGATGAGGATCTTGCATGATAATCTATGTACTATGTCTTTTGCAATTGGAAATTCAAGGATTTTCATGTAGCTAGTTAAAAGTCGTTTAATGATTTTTTAGGCAATTTAAAGGTTGGATATTGGTGAAAAGTCCTAGGTTACGAGAAGTGCATCAGCATCTCCTACTTATAAGAGATTTAAAGAGCTACAACATTGTTTTGCCCTCCAGGATGAGGTTTAGGTGCTTTTCGCAACAATTTACAGTATCCAATAAATTGATATATTGATCAATTGCCGGGCAAAGTGCTCTTATCGTATCCACACTTACCAAAACAAAACAGATTTTCGAGATTCTTATAAGGAGTTTGATATAGAAGAATTTGGATCTATTCTGTGTCTTTCGCATTCTTCTTGGTAAATACTCAATTGGGATTAATTAAAAAAAGCAGATTCAGCTTAAATCTTAATCAGTTTTCAAAATCTGATTTAATGAGAATCAGTTTGTTGTTTGGCAAAAATAGTTGTAAACTGGATTAAATCTATAAAAAGTGTTTGGATAAAAAGTACTTAAATCAGTTTCACTATGACAAAATGACCATAGAGGACACTCAATAAACAATTTTCTAATATACAAACAACGTTAACATAACTTTTATTACTAAACTATAAAATAGAAGAAAAGATTACAAGATAAGAAGATAGAACAACTTATAAAAATGGTGTGAAGGAAGAGGGCGGATATATCCCTCTATGTGTTTTAGTCATAGGAGAAGAGTAGCAATAGGAGAAGAGATAAATTTCAAAAACTATCTAATTAATTAAGGGGTATGAGAGGTCTTTTTGTAAAAAAATATGGGGATAGGATGGTAAATTAGAAGGTCAAACCTGATTATGAAAAAAGTGATTATTTCATAATCCTCACTTTTGAGGATTATAGATTAAATCAGTTTTTAACTTTTGGAGATGGATTAAATCTCTTAATTTCTTTTGCCAAACACCCACGATCCTGATTTAATCTAGATTAAATCAGGTTTGACCATCCCATAATCAATCCCAAACAATCTCTTATAGATCTGGTGGGATGCTTATGCATTTTCAATTTTTTATTTTCTATGGGAATGAATATTTCCACAATTCTTTGACGGATGATAAATAAAATTCTAATAAGTTTTCTTGTCAGATTGGGTAATACAGAATATAAAAAGAATCGACCTAACTTGGAGTAGAATCATAGTACATCAGAAGAAGAAGTAACCAAATTGTATTTAACTCCGATTAACGTTAATTAACTCCGATTAAACCTAGTTAATCCTAATCAATCCTAATTAATCATTATTAACTGTAATTAACTCCGATTTACCCTAATTAAACCTAATTAATCCCGATCAATCCCAATCAACCCTCATTACAAGAAAAAAGACTTTTTAGCGACAAGGGTTTCCATCACAAAAAGTCACAAATCCTTCGCAAAAGACTTTTGGCGACGGAGACACCGTTGCTAAAAGTCCGTTGCCTACAACCCCGTCTCTAAAAGTTTTGCGAAGGATTTTTTCAATCTGTTGCCTAAAGTCAACCTTCAATGATGGACTACAAATACAAATTCCGATGGATTTTCCGTCGCTAATTCTATTTTTGTATCTTAATTTATTTTCTTAGAAATAATTTATTACGTAAAATATTTAGCAACGGAAAAATGCGTCGTCAATCCGTCACTAAAATTTTTCCTGATTTAGTGACGGAATACCCGTTGCTAAAATCTATCGCTTATATTTCAGCGATAGAATTTCGGTCACTAAGGAATCATTTGTTCTAGTGAGACTTTTTGCGAACGAAAAAAAATTCCATTGCTAAAAGTAAAAATAATTTTTAAATAATTTCTTTTAATACCCAAATATGTAATTACAAATTCTTAATAACACAATCTCAATCCAGCAATAAATTCTCAATGCACACTAGGGTTAAATAATTGCCAATCTATCAACATTATTTAATCCTAAAAATGACACAACACATGTATAAAGAAAGAATTTTATATCAAGTGAAAAATAAAATATATACAAAGTTCAGGAGGGCACGAGAGCAGGGGACAATACAGTAGTGGAGGGGAGAGGCGTACAAGTCGGAGGGGGGGGGGCGCACGGGAGCTGGATACAAATAGCTAGGAGGCAGGGGAAGGGTTGATCAGGGGTCGCCAAGTCCCGAATCTGGAGCCTACTGATCGTCTTTGTCCACGGGTGCACTGGGAAGCGGATCTAGCTCGGCATGTCCAATAGCATTGCCCTGCACGTAAAGGCACATATTCGTTATCTCGATAGCAATTGTATAAAGTGTTTACTTAACGTTTATAATGGATGTACCTGATTATTCGTCCTGATTATCCTATATACCTCTGTAACAATGCGACAGATCTCGTCCTTTTGTAACAACGATCGCCTTACAGTCGGTTTCTGCGTCCGTGGAGGGGCAGTAGGGGGTGGGGACACTCCTATCAGGACACGTGCAGTCCTACCGGGGAGGCCGTGTACGTGGCCTTTCGGCCTATCCGCCTCCCAGTGCACACGTGGACAAGGACGATCAACAGGCTCCAGATCCAGGACTCGCTGACCCCTGATCAGTCCTTCCCCAGTCTCCTAACTGTTTATATCGCACTCTCGTACCCCCTCCCCCCCTCACGTACACTTCTCCCCTCCCATACTATATTGTCCCCCGCTCATGTGCCCTCCTGAACTTTGTACACATTTTATTTTTCAATTGATATAGAATTCATTCTTTATACATATGTGTTATGTCTATTTTAGGGTTAAATAATTGTTAATGGATCAGCAATTATTTAACCCTAGTGTGCATTGAGAATTATTTGCCGGATTGAAATTGTGTTGTTGAGAATTTGTAATTACAGGTTTAGGTATTAAAAAATTAAAATTAGTTTGACTTTTTGCAATGGATTTTATTCGCTAAAAGTCGAACTGCTATTAATAAATGACTTTTAGCGACTGAAATTCCATCGCTAAAAGTCATCAGTTTTTTGCGACGAAATGTTTCTTTGCTAAATATTTTACGTAATAAATTATTTTTGAAAAAAGAAAATAAATTAAAATACGGAAGATATATTTAGTGATGAGTACTCCGTCTCTAATTGTATTAATACGTCCGTCACTGAAAGTCAATTTTTGGTGACGGATTTTAAAATTCTGTCACAAAATGTTTAGTAACGGGATTATAGGCAACAGACTTTTAGCGACGAGGCATCCGTCACTAAGAGTTTTCGCCGACGGATATGGGACTTTTAGAGACGGAATTGTCTGTTGCTAAAAGTCCTTTATCTTGTAGTACATGCAGGTGCATGCACCCACACCCCCACCCCCCCACAGTGCACACACCCCTCCCCCTACTCCCTTTCATACAGCCGCGCACAGGCAGCCGCTTCATACACATGCACACGCACAACCACCTTGCACATAGTCACACACAACGTACGCGCGCACACACACACACACGTACATGGGCACAATCGTACAACACCATCATGCAACACACTCCCACACACACCTAATAGCTTTTGTCGATCGGTCCCCGACAGCATGCACGCAATTAGTAAGACCACAACCACGCACCCACAGCATTTCAACCCCCCTTCTAATTTTCTGGAACCCCCTCCTCAATACTGCTAAATCGTGCGTTGAATCCTCCTCTTGTCCCCATGATTTCCTTAATTTCTGGTTTATGCATTACAATCTATCCTTCTATGCTCCCTCTCTCTTTTGACTTTCTTTCTTTATGTATATTTAATGCACGTGAACTTAGTTTTAGTTATTCTTTATATTTTTCGTAATAACTTTGTTAGTTATAAGTTTCTCCGATGTTACCCACTCACTTATGGCTATGCACCCCACTTCACTAATTTGTAACTTGAGGAATTTTTTTTTAAAAAAAAAGGTACCTAAAGGCCTGAGTACTATCAATTACAATTACCCTTACTAAGAATCCCAATTAGTATCACTTACAGCGACCACTGCTAAAGTAATAAGTATATCTGCTGTAAAATTTACCATAAACCCAGCCCTATATGCGGGCTATTACATTATAGGCACCGGATAACCTTAAAAAAGCGGGAGAGCCGTAATTGGGGAATAATAGAAGTTATCTATTAGGTGAGAGTCCTGATTTGGCACATATATGAGATGTTTCTAGTGACGTGTAATAGGTAAGCGCCCACATTCGAGTTCCAAACCTAATTAGTCGTGTAGAAACTTTATTTTGTTGCAAGATTATGTACTTCGACAAGTTAATGGGCAATGTTGGCATATAACAATATGATTTTCAGCGTTGATCATTGACGACTATAGGCACATGTATAACGAAAGGGTTCAAGACATAATTAAATCACATGCCACTCATTTAATGCTGATTTATTGAGAGTTATTATTTTGATGGTTTTTTATGAGAGGTGATTATTAATTAGATTTGGCAGTTAATAGCAACTAGGAATTTACAGAACGTGAAGCGTAGTTGTAAGAGACACTAAAATGTAAGTTAACTTTTTTGATAAACCAAAAGTAAATGTCTGAAAATTATTTATTTACAAATTTATCCATTTTAATAAAATTACATTTGTGTATGTGCTTTATAACTTTTTTTAAGGAGCTAAAATTGTGTTGGTAGTAGTTTTGATAGAGACGATGGAGTAGTACGTAGTGATAGTGGTGGTGGTGACGGCGACGACAAAAAGGTGTCAGTGGTAACAGTAATGGTGCGTGAAAATGTGATATTGGTAATTATGATAATAGCGATGAGGGGTGACATGACGGTCATGACAGTGATTGTAGTGTGGTGGATCTTTAAATGATTTTGACCGAAATAGATATGATAACAACATCGACGGTATGGTGGAGGTGGCTATGGTAATAGTGACTAGGTTGTGGTAATTATGGTGGTGGTAGGAAAAGAAAATAATGGTTGTTGTGGTGGTTGTATTATGATGGAGGCAATGTTGTTAACAAATTAATTGAGGCGGCATCGTAATGGTAATTATTTTTTATGTAAAAATATGTTAAATAACTTTTAATCATCTCACTTAAAATTAAGTGATGAGCATTAAATAAGAGAGTGTTTGATAACGTAATTAAGGACTTAAAACTTAAAATTTTAAATAATTTTCAATTAAGTCGATTTGATAACGCTAAACCTTGTATCACTTAAAAAAATTAATTCTTATCAAAATAGACTAAAATTTAAATCAAAGAGTTATTTAACATAAAAAATAATAATCACCACGATGTCGCCTCAATTAATTTACTGGTAATATCGCCTCCATCACAATTCAACTACCACAACAATCATTATTTCCTTTTGTTACCACCACCGCAATTATCACTACCTAGCCACCATCACCACCTAGCCACCATCACCACCATCACAAGGACACCGGATCCTTGTGGTGGTGGTGAAATTGCAAGGGATAGTTCTGGGAGAGTAATAGCAGGGCTCCGGATAGACTGAAGATCACAAATACTTAATCCACCGGTGGCCACTCTCACCGCCACTGCAACGATAGCAGTTCTATGAATAGTTGAACTCATTGGTTCGCAGCTAAAATGAAGGTATTTTACCTGAGTTAAACATCGGTATCGCTTGCAGAGTCTTTGACTCATTGAGTCAAACTTGTTGTTCTCTGTCCATACTCTTTGAGGGTCCCTGATCTCTTGGATCATTGCGAACTCTTAAATAATTTTACAATAATGTTCTAGGCCCTTGATATACTAGTTTAAGCGTACCCCTATTTTATAATTCCAAATTGGTCATTTGGTCCAAAAGTCAAGTTGCAATGTCGAACTTTCTTAATGTAGATAAACAGCGGAACCATATTGTCATATTCATGTCATAAAGGCCATGCAACTCTGTTCATGCACGACACGAGCGACTAGATTTCTCTCAGTTTCAGTAAATGATTAAAAAAACCCTACTATTGACTAGATAGAACAGTGACCATGCGGGCAAGAATGGAGGAAACTAACTTCTATCAATCTTTTGGAATGTTTCCTATATTTTACCTTAAGTTTGTAGGGGACACCACCCTAGTTTCCCTCTAATTATTCCTCTCCCCACCACCCCCAAAACCACGAACAACCCCCCCCCCCCCCCCCCCCCCTCCCCCACCAAAAACATAAAAAATTACGATATATCTTGGTTTGCAGAAAAGGTAATGAACACAGTAAAAATCGAAAACACTTCGATATTTTAGTCGTGTTTTTAGCTCATTGTTCTGCAGAAGAAGAAAAGAAGTCCATCTTTTAAAGTCTTGGTAATCTCAGAACCGGAGATTTCCCGATTTGTAGTGCCATGTTGAAGATACAGCTAATTCATGCCTTCAAATTTAGTACAGGGAAAAAAAGGAGTTTGCATCATCGGTAAATTAACACAGTTTGTCACCACAGACAATTGGGTGTGATATATGCTGCAACGAAACCGGCTAAGATGAAACGGAGCTCACTTTCTCGTTTCTTTCTCCGACTCTGCGTGAAGGAAAACCAAACTAAAGAAGAAAGAGGCGGCTTTGGCCGGGGGAGGCGGCGTTGAACAAGGCAAACTGAGAAAAACTCCCAATTTGATGATCTGATTTGATTCTTTCAGTAAAGGTTCCTAAATTCCTCGTATGTATTGCGATCTTAAATTTGCCACGGATTTGGTTTTGGTGGTTTGATTCATGGGTTTTTCAATTGTAACTTAAACAAGTTAGTAATGATTACACAAATGCGTGCTGTGCTTTTCGATATTGCCACCCGTTATGGCACAATACCAAGCTAAATGGTTCATGTGGCGAGTGTTGTGCTTTGGTGGAATCATTAGTGGTGACAGCATCTTGCTGCAGTGGTCAACCATAAGCGGTGGCGGTTGTGACTCGATGTGTATCCTGTGTGAAGATTTGACGGATAGGAGCGAGAAAGAAAGATGAGAGAGCAAGCGGACGAGATTTTCTGTTCAACATCCAAACAGTGTTGCAGGATCCTGTGCTGGCGCGATTTTCCCTAGTCATTAATCCCTTCTGCTAATTGCTGCAATGACCGAGAAACATGGTAATCCAGATTTTTAAGGCCAGTGCTTGGGCCAAAGGACTAGAGTTGTCAAATGGGCCGGGCGGCCCGCGGCCCAGCCCGACCCGGCCCTTTCTGGCCCGGGCTAGCCCGACCCATACATGAACAGTGCTAGCCCGGCCATTTTAGGCTTAGGGCCTAGGCAGGCCTGAATTTTTCAGAAAAAGCCCGGGCCAGGCCTGGCCCGAAAAAGCCCGGGTTTGGCCCAGCCCGAAGAATGACCAGGAAAAAGCCCGGTTTTGGCCCGGGTCAGGCCTGGGTTCTGGTCGGGCCCGGGTCAGGCCCGATTCTGGCCCCCCTCTTCACTTTTGAAAATCTGATTTTTCCCCCGTTTCCCCCCAACGGCTTTATTCCCCTTTTCCCCTTTAAATTTCACTTTTATCCCCTAACAGCAAAATAATGGCTTTTGGGGGGGGGGGTATTTTGGTCCAAGTTTATTTTTTCAATTCTCTTAAGGTTTTTACACTCTTACCCTTCCCAACAACTATAAACGGATAGTTTTTAGGGGTATTTTGGTTTTTTTTTAAGTTTCAAAAATAGCAAAAGATTAGGTTTGTTAAATTATGAATATTAGATATGCTTAGAGTACAATTTGCTTAAACAATAACAAAAAATTACCATAATTAAAACCCTTACCTTGAATAACAAGAAAATGTCAAAAAAAATTTTAAAAAAAATTGGGCCTGGGCCCGGCCCAAGCCCGACCCTAAATGTTGGGCCTAGGGCCTGGGCTTGGACCGGGCCCAGATATCCCCAGATTCAGGCCCGGCCCGGTTGACAACCCCCTTAGTCCGGCCCTGGCCCGATTTGCTGGAGGCCCGATGGGCTTGGGCTGGGGTGGCCCAAGCCTGGCCCATTTGATACTTCTACACAGGACAGAAAAACACAAGCCCAGATGCCAAAGCAGTACAATCACCAAAAAAACACACTTTGATTGAATTAGGCGTTTGTGCTTTCATATATACTAGGACTAGTCATAGCTTTTCTATTCCTATCAAAAAGCAACATATTCCGAATGCAAGTACAAAAAAGGGCATTGACTTGGTACAGGGGGAATGCAGCCGCGATAAGGCCGATTTTGATAGTTTTAAAAGCTAATCACTCATCAACATCCAACTGTATCATGGGCCATCTATTAAATGTTGCCCCCGCCTTCTCATCACTCCACTGCTTGAATCTCTTTCTATAAATTGAGACGAGCACGCTAGTATTCTTTATCCTTCAGCACTTGAGTAGTAGCGAGTTAAAAACAGGATAAACTTTTGGTGAAAAAATGGTTTCCAAGGCAATTATCTATCTCGGCCTTTTATTGGCTATTTTTCTTCTCATATCCTCGGAGGTTGCGGCTAGGGATTTGGCTGAGACTGCCACTAAATCCACTATAAACAGTAAGCTTTAGCTTTGTTAGTTGCTTCCATGATTAAGTGATATAGTTATCTTGTTTCAACCCCTGGAGTCGCATCATTCATGGCGTCCGCTAACTAAAGTGGCGCGTAAACAGCGGCAACCAGGCACTGTGTTCTCCGCCTTAATACTGTCAACATTGCTGATGCTTTCTGGTTTATTTTTGTGCTAACTAGTCTAGTACGTAGGCGCATCTTCTTTTTGGTTATGTACTTACACTTTAGACATTCTTGAGGTTTCTCCGTTAACATGCATGTGTTTGATTTGCAGCTGAGGCAACAAAGGGTGCAAATGGGGTAAAAGAGGCCAAGTATCCAGGAGGGGGATATGGAGGATATCCCGGCGGTGGATATGGAGGATATCCCGGCGGTGGAGGGGGAGGGTACCCGAGGGGCGGTTATGGAGGCTACCCTGGGGGCGGTTACGGTGGACGCCCCGGTTATGGTGGTGGAGGAGGCTATGGTTGTCGATATGGTCGTTGCCGCTATCGTTGTTGCCGTTTCGCTGGTGAGGCTGTGCAGGCAGAGCCTCACAACTGAAGCAACAAAATATGTAGCTACTTCCTTAGAAGTAGGAAGTGGAGAATAAGAGGATTAACTATCCCTATGTGAGAATGCTTGTAAACTATGTTGTATGAAATATGTATTGGTTTCTCGTCAAGTATAGGTTTCCTGCATGACCGGCAGTATGTATCTTTCATAGTTTTCTACCATTGTCTCGCACCAAAATAAAGCAATACAAATACATGACATTGTAGCGTCTCAGGAGGTGATATGGCAGTTTTTTTTCTTTTACCATAAAATCTTCCTTTCATTCTTTTAGTGCTAATCTGATTGTGGTACCGACCTGACCAAAAAATCAACCAATTCACACACGAAGCACCAGGACTGGAATTGCATGTGTTTGTCGAATATCCAGTACAATGAATAACATACGCTACAAACCACATATGTCCGTGATCAGGTTATCCTTAGAGCCCGTCACAACATTTGGCTCTCCTAAGTAGTTATGTGCTTCGTGTACTAGTGTAGCTGCCAAGGCAAAAATCCATCACTTCTTCTATGGTGCATCCAGTACGTATACCTACATCCTCAATAGCTGACATGTAACTTGCCATGGGGTCCTGAACTTCGTCGTCACTGTATCCTCCTTGCTCGCAAGCTTTTCTCAACTACAAGTCTGCACTAACATAAATTACCCTCGGCAGGTGAAGTCTCACTTTGCAACTCTTTGCAAAGTGGCCTGTTTACCTAAGTGATAGAATCACATACATAGATTATCCAGTGTCCTTGTTGTCGTCATCACTTTTCTTAGCTTCTCCTCTGTTCTTTGATCCGTTCTCACTAAAAATAATTTGTTTTCTCGTGTTGCTTCTTTGATAAGCTTTGAAGAATAATCTTCTTCTTGTCCCCCATCTTCACGGATACTGTTTGAATAAATATGCAGAAGGGAAGCAGAAAACAGAATTTCATTCATGACTTAATGCGCTTCTAAAGACCCTATCTTTAAGGCGATATTTATTCTCCCTCCTGTCAAGTTTGCTACCAAATTTTTGGCAAATCAATTCCAGGAATACTCATACCCACCAATAAGCATATAGCAATTTCAAAGATTCCTTTTAAAATTACTCTTCAAATTGCGTGTACAATTGAGAAAGAGTAGAATGAGATTTGGAAGCTGGGAATTGTAAAAAATAAGATAATGTTTTGAATTTTAAGAGCATTAATTTATAAACTAAAAGTCACTTTTTCATGAAGATACACAACTATTAAAGGCATCACTTCAGAGATAACTATCACTTTAGTGTCTTTCTATAATTATTCCAAAGTCACCAAATTGCCACTAAAAATAAATGGCTGATAGAAATAATTTTGAAAATCAATTAAATTTTGGACCTTTAGATCATAAATCAACGGGCCATGCGCAACCACAGCAAGTGTGCCAAGTGTTAAATGCGCTCACTAAAGCAGCGTGCGCACCACACAATAGCACGCATTGCCAAGCTTTTTTTCCAAAATATTTCAAATGAAAATAGCATGTACTTGGTTTTAAGGCGAGAGAAAATTTATTATCTCTCTAACGTGGCGATAAAGAATAAGACCATCAAGACCTTCTGAGTTTTGAACTTCTCTCACAATACATGCATGCTAATACACGATCATGACAATTTATCACACGCACCGCACACACGCGCGCACACACACACACACACAAATATATATATATATATAGGGTCGTGATCCATTGATAGCGCTAATATGTTGCTAGCGCTGTTTGGCCGTCCGCTATATAATGTAGCGGACGAAACTTTACCGTCCGCTATATATATATAAGCTTTGACTGTCACCTTTTAATTTCGGCAATAGTTGGTGTATAATGTATGCCACATGCTTCACTCTTCAGCCGTTGACTAGGCGTCTTCACAGCTCGGAGTCCACGATCTTATCTTCTCTCGAGTCCAGTCTTGATCTTCCATGTCTTCTTTGGCATCTTAACAATTCTATGAGAAACACATCCAAAGAAAACTAGTCAGTAGCGATAAGACATATCGTCGGCAAAGAGTACAAAGGGGTGCCCATTATACTAAGGTAACGTTTGATAACATTTTCAGTTTTAATTTTTTATTTTAAAAAAATAAAAATAAAAATCAGTTTAGTTTTTATTTTTTTACAAAAATAAATTGATTTTTGATTATCCAGTTTTTATTTTGAGTTTTTTATTTGGTGGTAGTTTGCGGTTTAACATCCCGAAATTTTTCAGAACGTTAACGCTCAATTAATCAGTGACACTAAGACAATGATAACCTCATAACCAGATGATCAGTCATCATCAGAGCAACTAAACCTTAAATCAAACAATATTCTCCGTGGACTGTCATAAATTATACATCAACTAAGTCTAAAAAATTCTTAGATAACAATCACTACTCGCACAAATAATACCAAAAATTAAATTCATTTTCTTTCGCTCGCTCTAATCCATGTTCAGGTAACCTATGGTTGGTTATCATCTGCGGAAAGGAAATTAAGGAAGAGTGAGATTTCAAGAGCCCAGTAAGGTTAATCAAAGACATAAAAACAATAAAAACGATCTGGACAATTTTACATTTAAACTAAATAATAACTTTTAAACGGAGAACAAAACGATTAAAAATAATTTTTCTATATACAATCAAATGACAATTTTAAAGGGTTTTCAAAGAAACCCATAGCATTTCAATGTAAACATAGGGAGAAGTATCAACTCATTTTCCTTAAATAAATAATCATTTTTAAAACACTTAAAGTGCAATAAATATTAATAGGAAACGTTGAACATGAGTAGTACAGAAGCAAAGCCCTCCCGGTAGTGCTCGATACGCTTACATATATATATATATATGCATATGTACACTGACTAGTCAATCTAGGTACGAGTTAAACCCATCCAACAGACCATCCTTATAACGCCAACAATACAGACCATCCTTATGGCTCCCACGTTACTAACTCATGTCAATATTGAGAAGTAATAAATAGAATTCAAAAATGCTTTACGATGAGCAATCAATAAACATATCAAATGAACAATGGATTCCAAGATGAGATGAAACATAATTCCAAACGATCGCTATAAGGCTCAATTTAGGGTTTCATGGACAATTTTAAAAAAATATTTTTATATCAATCAATAATAATCAACATTCGATCTAGTTTGTAAAACTATTGTTATAAGTATTTGAAATCAGAATAATGAAATAGGGTTCGGATAGAATTCATTACCTCGGTCCAAGTTAAGCGATGCTACCAATCTTCGATCAATATTTTCTGCATAAACCAAGATTGGTAATCTATTTGTTAGAACATAATTTATATCAACTACGCTATAAACCCTAATATCAACTACCCACTGCGTAACCACTCTCTCCAAAATAGAGCACTTCAAACGCACCTCGCATGCGCCCAACCTAACCGAGAATTTTATACACTCCTTAACGGGTACGGACACTCTAGAATTTATAAAAATTTACACTAAAATACTTTTATAGCTTAAAACATTATTAAAAGTCAAAATATGCATATCCTGAATTTTTTAATATTTTTGAATTAAAATAATTTCTTTAAATACAATAAAAACCCCAATAATAGCCATAATCACTTCTAGCTGCAAAATAAGTCCCATAATTTTTATAAGAACTTCAAAATATGTATAAAAATTACAAAAACTAACATAAGAAATTAAAAGGAACTAAAACTATTTCTTTATTTTTCATTTTGCTAAAATCCATGCGATAAGGAAACCACATCAAATCAACTCCAAAAATCATCAAATTCAAACTGAGTCATATTTATACCATAAAAACATTACTATAATTTTTTTCCAGAACATTTTCAGGATTTAAAGGCTCCAAAATAATTTTACATATCTTAAATTACGGAAATTATAATGAATACATACGATATCAGAAAAATATGAAATTTTTATAGAAATTATAATATTTACTAAGAACCATTTTGTAAATTTTCAAAAATTTTGAACAATCGTACAATACCCAACAGGCACGTGGTACAACTGTGCAAGCATAGTGTACACTACAAGAAAACAGGCTTTTAGCGACGGAGAAATCCGTCGCTAAAATAATTAGCGACGGATTCACCGTCGCTAAAAATCCCTCGTATAAAAGCCCGTCACTAATAGTTTAGCGACGGAATGTTTTAAATCCGTCGCTAAATATGTCATTTTTACCGACGGATTTATTTTAATTAGAGACGGATATTCCGTCGCTAATTATATTCTTTAGCGACGTATTTATATTTTTGAGACGGAATATTCCGTCGCTAAAAAACTTATTTAGCGACGGAATATTCCGTCGCTAAATAACTGATTGTAGGAATACTTTAGCGACGGAATTAATCCGTCGCCAAAAGTCAATTTTTTTTTTGAAATTTTTTTTTATTTTTCAATTACCCAAACCTGTAATACAATTTTCAAATCTCAACAACAACGCGCAATAATCAATACAGAAAGAAATATATATAATCAATTATAAAAAAAATTCATATATGTACAAGCCGGGAACCGGATATAGCCGGTTAGGAGAGGGGAGAAGAGTACAAGGCGGGCACGGGGGGGGGGGAAGCTAGGAACGGGCACGGGAAGGGGCTCATCAGGGGTTCCCGAGTCCCGGATCTGGATCCTGCTGATCCGGGGCCGGGGCGGCCTGTCCAGCAGTGCCCTGCTCCCTGATCATCCGGCACACCACTGTAGCAATGCGCTGGATCTCCTCGTCGTCCAACTGAGGCCGAGGAGCCGGTGTCTGTGGAGGGGCAGCAGGGGGTGAGGACGCTCCTATCACGGCACGAGCAGTCGTGCTAGGCAGGCCGCGTATGCGGCCTTTCGGCCGATTCACGACCTCCGGCGTATCCAGCCATCGCTTCAACCCCCCAGTACTCGCAGCCGTACTAGTGGACGCTGATGGCTGTCCGGACTGCTGCTCGGACCCCCTTAGCTGTTCATACGAGGCCTGCAAAAATAGTGGTTTAACGATATGTTAGGGCATTAATTAACGAAACAGACATTGAGGATAGAAAGAAAAAACATTAACTTAAATAAATTGACTCACATCGATCCGCCGGGCAATATCTGAAATATAGTCGCCCGCCCGGTGCGTCTCGTCCTTGTCCTTCTTCCGCACGTGCGTCTGATTATACGTCAGAGCTACGACCTCATCGTCCTCCAGATCCGGGTGCTCGACCGCGTTCTTGTGTCGGACGATGTCGTGTGGCACCGACCCCCCCGTGTGCGTCGGATCTTTGTTCTGTCTGTTCTCAGTCCCGCTCTTACTCTTGGCGTCCTAACCTAGATCCGTAGCCCACCGATCTATCATCTCCCCCCATACACGGTGAGATATCCAATGTGGGGGATATCTCGCCATGTCCGTCATCGGGGCACCCGCGGGCAGCGCCTTCTTCGCCCGGTCCCGTGCATCGTGGAGCCATCGGCAGTAATTCTTGCCGATGTAGGCAAAGAAAGCCTGCTGCCCCAGTACCTGCTGCTGAGGCGTGTCAAACGTGAACCCCTCCTGTAAGGCATTCAATAACACAAATTAACAACATAAAACAAACTGTAATTTAACATTTACTAACGCTGAAAAAAATACTTTACCGTACCAGCCACTCCTCCCATAGGGCCTCCCTCGCAGCGGCATCCCAGTCCTTCCAGTACAGGCGTGGCTCGAAGAATCGGCCCTTCACAAGAACGCCGATCTTCGTCCTCGCAATATTCTCCAAGATCCTGCCAAAGAAGTAATTAAATTAATTAATACAGTTCAAATATAAATTAACACCCCAAAATTTTAAACATAAGGCATGGGGTGATATTTTTAGTACTTACAGGCCCTCCTGCGTGAGCGTAACTCTCTGTTTACGCTGGGGGTCGATGCGTACCCCGCGTGTCGGACCACGGCCTCGTCGAGATCCTACAAAACACAGACATTAATACAGTTCAAATATAAGGCTAGCGAAAATGTACGAAACACCGTTATCAACTATACCTGAGGTAGAACCCACGGAAGATGGAGAATGCACGCGCATGTGGGATGAATCTGCGTCGGGCTGGGGCGACGGCGATGGCTGGGGCGACGGTGACGGCGACAGCTGGGGCTGGGCCCCCGATGGCTGTCCGCGATCACTCTGTGCCTCGTCATTAGTTGGCAATGACGAGGTGGGACTAACCGGGGAGGAAGCAGCTCGGCGTCCAGCCCGGCCACGAATAGCCCGTATCCTATCCATATCTGACTTCATATAGATTATATACAAAGACATTAACACGTGAAAAACAATAATTTAGGCATACAGCATCATCGGCACTATTTAGTCCAAATTAGGGTTTAATTGTGCCGAGTAGTGATGATTAGTCCTAATTAGGGCTAATTGGGCTTAATTGGGTTATGTTAGGGCTAATTAATGTTAATGAGCGATAGTTTCGGATAATTATAGCTGACTAGGGTTGATTATGGCTAATTAGAGTTATGTAGTCCTAATTAGGGTTTAATTGTGCCTAGTAGTGCTGATTAGTCCTAATTATGGCTAATTAGGCTTAATTGGGTTATGTTAGGGCTAATTAATGTTAATGAGGGCTAGTTTTGGATAATTATAGCTAATTAAGGTTGATTATGACTAATTAGGGTTATTTAGTCCTAATTAGGGTTTTGATGGTGCCGAGTAGTGTTGATTAGTCCTAACTAGCGCTAATTAGGCGTAATTGGGTTATGTTAGTGCACATTATGACTAATTAGGCTAACTACAATCAATATGCGCATAATTGGGTTCATTTGGGCTAATTTGGGGTAATTACAGCTAATTTGAATTTCATCAGGTTCTTAGGGTTAATTAAAACTAACTAGGCTCGTTGGAGCTAATTAGGGTTAATTGATTTACTAAAATATTGTTAATCAGGACTAATTAGGGGTAATTATAGCCAGCGCTGGAGCCACGATTAGATTCCAGGGGGTGCATGCTAAAAATGTCGCATTAACCTAACTAACCTAAATTTAATGCACATTCAACAACCTCAATTCCGACACCTCATATAGGGTGTCGATATGGTGTCCGATACGTGTCTGACACCTCCAGACACGTGTCCGACACATACTGACACGTGTCCGACGCCTTTGGACACGTGTCCGAAGCCTCCGGACACGTGTCCGACGCCCACCGACACGCACCTCCAGACACATCGGCATACGTTAATTTATTTTTTAAATGTCGGACACCGTCGATCAGACGTGCTGTCCGTGTCTGCGCTAACTAACAGGTATCTCAATCCAATTGGGTCCCATCCTCCGTCAACAATCTCAATTCCGACACCTCATATAGGGTGTCGATATGGTGTCCGATACGTGTCTGACACCTCCGAACACGTGTCCGACACGTGTCCGAAGCCTCCGGACACTTGTCCGACGCCCACCGACACGCACCTCCAGACACATCGGCATACGTTAATTTGTTTTTTAAATGTCGGATACCGTCGATCAGACGTGTTGTCCGTGTCTGCGCTAACTAACAGGTATCTCAATCCAATTGGGTCCCATCCTCCGTCAACAATCTTAATTCTGACACCTCATATAGGGTGTCGATATGGTGTCCGATACGTGTCTAACACCTCCGGACACGTGTCCGACACATACCGACACGTGTCCGACGCCTTTGGACACGTGTCCGAAGCCTCCGGACACGTGTCCGACGCCCACCGACACGCACCTCCAGACACATCGGCATACGTTAATTTGTTTTTTAAATGTCGGACACCGTCGATCAGACGTGCTGTCCGTGTCTGCGCTAACTAACAGGTATCTCAATCCAATTGGGTCCCATCCTCCATCAACAACCTTAATTCTCAATTCTCAAATGCTCAATGCAATAAAAATTAACAAAAACCACACATTCAATCCAATTGGGTCCCATCCTCCGTCAATAATCTCAAATGCACAATTAACAATCTAAAATCATAAATTAATAATCGTAATTACTTCAAATGCACAGCTAATAACCTAAAATCATCGATCAATAATCACAATTCTAAAACGCACAATTAACAACCTAAAATTATCAAACAAATGATCAATGTTCAAATGGGAAAAAAATGTTCAAAATTCACATATCCGATGCGCTTGAATTATTTCAATTTAGGGTTCGATTGTATTAGGGCATTCAATTATGGTTCAATTTAGGGTTCAATTACTTCAATTTAGGGTTCAATTAAGGGGTTCTATTGATTCAATTTAGGGTTCAGTTGATTTGAGGCATTCAATTTAGGGTTCAATTAGTTCAATTTAGGGTTCGGTTGGATTAGGGCATTCAATTTAGGGTTCAATTAGGGTTCGGTTAGATTGGGGCAATCAATTTAGGGTTTAATTAGGGGTTCAATTAGTTCAAATTATGGTTCGATTCAATTAAGGCATTCAATTTAGGGTTCAATTACTTCAATTTAGGGTTCAATTAGGGGGTTCTATTGATTCAATTTAGGGTTCGGTTGATTTGAGGCATTCAATTTAGGGTTCAATTAGGGTTCGGTTAGATTGGGGCAATCAATTTAGGGTTTAATTAGGGGTTCAATTAGTTTAATTTAGGGTTCGGTTGATTTGAGGCATTCAATTTAGGGTTCAATTAGGGTTCGGTTAGATTGGGGCAATCAATTTAGGGTTTAATTAGGGGTTCAATTAGTTTAATTTAGGGTTCGATTCAATTAGGGCATTCAATTTAAGATTCAATTACTTCAATTTAGGGTTCAATTAGGGGGCTCTATTGATTCAATTTAGGGTTCGGTTGATTTGAGGCATTCAATTTAGGGTTCAATTAGGGTTCGGTTAGATTGGGGCAATCAATTTAAGGTTTAATTAGGGGTTCAATTAGTTTAATTTAGGGTGGTTTCCTTGCGTGGCGACAGTGGAGGCTTTGTGGCACGACCGGAGTGCAAGGCTTGGTGGCGCGGCGTCGGGTGGGGGACGGGAGTGTCGCCGGAGCTGGGTCGCCGCAGAGAAGGGTCGCCGGAGGTGAGAACGGCGGTGGGTGGGAGCAGAATTTCAGAGAGAGAACGGGGAGAGAGAACGGGGAGAGAGAAAGAAACCAGATCTGGATTTAAATGGAGGAGCTTTAGCGACGGAATAAGTCCGTCGCTAAAACTCCGTCGGTGAATGTCTTATTATAAAGACTTTTGCGACCGAAGTTTTAGCGACGGACTTATTCCGTTGTTTAAATAATTTTAAAAAAAAACTCAAAATTACTAATTTTATATATAAAAAATATTTAGCGACGGTAATTCCGTCGCTAAAAGTCCGCCGTTAAAACTCCGTTGCAAAATATTTTTACCGACAGTGTCTTCCGTCGGTAATAGTATTTTGCAACGGAGTTTTAACGACGGTATATTCCGTCGCTTAAAGACATGTTTAGCGACGGAATACCTTCCGTCGCTAAAACTCCGTCGCAAAAAACATATTTTCTTGTGGTGGTACCATTCCACTGCACAAACCCATCACTGTGTACCCTTCTTCCTTCCACCTTCCACCTTCTGCCCCTGTCTTCTCCCAGAACACATTACCCACCTTTACCAGCACACACTACTCACTCTCTTACACTTATTTCTAGGGTTGTATACGAACCGAGTTCGAGCCGAACATGAGTGTGTTCGAACTCGGTTCGTTTAATTTTATGCATGTTCGAATCATTCAAGCAATCAAGCTATAATTAATAAAAAAGATACACTGAATATCCAAGTAGGGATGCAGAATTAAAAACACAAAAAAAAAAAATCTGATCGATCAAAATATAAACAACGGTCAACGAGTTGATGCATTCAAGGTTGAACCCTTGACTTTGCAGCCGATGGCTTTGAAGATCGGAAACTTTGCTTTGCGGCTTTGCAACTTTGCAGGTTGAATCTGGCGATGTAGGTTGATTCCGGCAAGGCAGGTTGATTCCGGCAACACAGAGATGATACGGGGAAGACTGGCGACGTGTGTTCGTCAGTGAAGAGAGAGAGGGAGGGAGGACAGGCTATGTGCGATCTGCGTCTCTATGTGTGTGTGTGTGTGTGAGAGAGAGAGAGAGAGATGAGGTAGGCGACAGAGAGAGTGCGGCACTGATTTGTGAATTGTGATATTGATATTAGGTTTAGGTTAGTTTATATAGTTAGGGTTTTTGAGTTTTGGGCTTCAGACTAAGTTTTGTGAGGTTTGGACTTCAGGTTTAGGTTTAGGTTAGTTTTGGGATTATCTAGGGTTGGGCTTTATGTTTATAAGTGGGCTTGGGGTTTTGGGCTGACTTAAAGGTCTGGCCTACAACTTAAAATTTTAATTAATGTGATTTATGTATATATTAATTTTGTAAAAATATTTTAATTTATTTATTATTTAGACGAGGTTCGTGAACACGTTTGTGAACATTTTAGAGTGTTCATGTTCGGCTCGTTTATTAAACGAACTCTAAGAACCTGTTTATGTTCTGTTCGTATATTAGACAAACGAACATGAAAGAGTTTTATGGCGAACGAACCACGAGCCGTTCGTGAATAGCTCGATTTATTTACGGCCCTACTTATTTCACTATTATAAACACACATCACACACACACACACACACACACACACACACTTACCCACCTATTATATACACACGCACATAATTTAAACACACACATACACACACTGTGTATTCACCCACACACACACAATATACAAACTGCACTAAGATCATCTCTCTATCTTAACTGAAGTGGGGAAAAAAAGAATCAGCACCTCCCCAAATCCAGCACCAGCACACACTCACTAAAAAAAGGAAGAAAATCATATGGGATCAATCTATCAGAAAAATACTATGAACTAATGGCTTAATGCTGGATGACCCACTCTTTTGCAATTAGGTCCTCTTCCTGTAAAATTTGATTTTTCCTATTTCTTTTACCTTAAAACACACAAAACCCACACACTAACACTTGTGGCTGCTCCCTCATCCCTACCAATACACACACAAATACACAATTTTCATGACAACAGTGCACACACATGCACTCAGTAATTTCACACACTCAGTGCACAACACACATAAACACACACCCAACTACTCATCACCTTGCTCTCACACCCACTTCCTCACGGCAGTGGGGCAGTGGGTTTGCTCTCCCTCTCCCCTTGCTTTCATCACACTCTTCCACCTATATATACAGTGGTGGAGCTAGAATCGTTGGGCGGGGTGGGCACTTGATATATATTTTGATTCAGTGATTAAGATATGCCTAAACTCATGCCTTGCCCATGCTTCTTTCGTCGCGAAAGGATGCCGCTGCAAGAAAGCGTGATAACATTGTTTAGCACATTCTCTAATAGCTTAAACTTTTAGAGCAACCGATTATATAATTAACTATCTCGTTGTCCAAGGTCTTTGACTTTGATTATTCTTGCTTGCATATTTGGTCTCCATGGAATAGTAGTGCAATTTGCACTCGTTTATTAGTGCAACTTGGTGGTAGCACATCATTATTTATATCTCAATGATTTTTATCACCATGTGCAATTGAAAGTTTGCATGCGATAGAAAATGTCAAACATGATAACATTGTAGAGTTTATTTTTTAACGGCTTAAGTTCTTAGGGCAACTAATGAGACAAAATTAACGAGTTATTACTAGTGCTAATAGATAAAATGCTGGACATGACCATGAATGGAGGTGGAAAGTAATAAAACTTCTGGCAACAAAGGTAGACACATGAACTGTAAAAAGAAGTTGTCGAACTTGCATGAATCCTTGGTTTCCTAGATTCTTCGTCTTTAACTTTGAAACGTGTGCTACTAAACGTGGCACTACTTATCAGCGACCACAGCAACCGTTACAATCGAGGCTTGGAACTGATAGACGGATATTTAAAGACCATTCCAACTTTCAAGAGTAGAAGAAATGGATTCATCATGCAAGGCAGATGTACAGCGGGGAAACTGGCGGTGGTTCGGGAATTGGGTTTGACATCTCCAACCAGTTCGGCAAAAATGACGCCTCCATTGTTGTCGTGGGCCGTTGCAAATCATCATCGACTCCGCCATTTCCACTCTCCAGTCCGTCGGTATTTGTATTACTCTTGTAATTTGTTGGCCACAAGTCGTTTACATAGATTTTCAGAGATGGGTTTTACCATTTACTAGCACTAAATTGTTTTTTTATATTTTGTGAATAGATTGGTTTGTGTTCTGCCTTTTTGGTCGGATTATCATTTCCACCTCCATTCATTGATTATAAACTTAGTGCTATCTATGCTACAACCTGCATCGTACTCTTGCAAGCCCCAGGAACTTCAACCTCCCTTTTCCATCTCATCTTAGACACTGGTGCACGATGCTTCTTCCTCCGCCCCTGGCAGTAACGCACTATTGTTGGTGTACCCTAAACAAGAAGGAATACGAAGGCAGCAGGTGGACACATGCCCTCCCTGTGCCCCCTGCTGCCTTCGCTACTTTATATATATACATACAAACAATACACTACACACTTCTCACAGCACTCACACACCTTCACTCACATAACTCACCCACATTCATACTACACTCACTCACAGCACTCACAGCTGCTTCGGCAGCTTCACGCACACGGGAAGCACACATTCACACACATAGTAAACACACACTAGTACTCACTCTCATTGAATCGCGTATCCAGCAGTAACACACACACACACACATTTATGCAACTACAGCTATATACACACACTCCTAAACCCCTTATACTCACTGCCACGATTCCCTGTGTCCTCTTCTTTATTTTTTTAAAACACTATTCACAGACTCATACGTATATATGTAGACACACGCACACAGTGATATACAACCCATTGCACCCACTTAATCTATCTCATGGTATGTTACTGGTTGAGCCCACTGCCTTACCGCAGTGGTGTTCTCCTGCCCCCCCCCCCCCCCCCCACACACACACACACATATATATATATATATATATGGGGACCGATCCACATCTACCGGTGGAGAAATAACAATTTCTCCACCGAACCACAGGTAAGAGCAGCGGTTGGCCACGTGGCGCAAAAAGGGACGAAAATGGACGAAAAAGGACGAAAATACTATGAGAAATTCACGAAAATATCACGAGAAAATGAAAAACTCGTGAGAAAATGGTGGCAATAATGCCAACCGCATGTAGGAGTTGCGGTTGGCATTATTGCCTTCCGTGACCCCCACCCCCTTGCCCCCCACCCATCACCCCCCTTGCCCCCCACCCCCTTGCCCCCCACCCCGTGGCCCCCACCCTATGTCCTTTTCCCCCACCCGTGAACCCCCCTTCCCCCACCCGTGAACCCCCTCTTCCCCCACGTGTCATTACCACCCTACCCCCCACCCCCACGTGTCATTCCCCTTTCCCCCTCCCTACTATTCACTCACGGTTCTTCTCTTCCTCTCTCACTTTTCTCTCTATAAAATCCCTCCTCCCCGAATCATTTCTTCCACCCTCCTCATTCTCCCTATCTCACCTACATACAAACAAAAAAAATTTACGCTAGAAGATCGGTAGATAACCGCTAGAAGATCGGTGGATTTTTCTTGAAATATATCAAGTTAAAACAAGTAAGTATTTTTCAATTTGTTCTTACCAATTGATTGTTTAAATTGTGTTACGCTTAAATTGTTCTTACAATAGTCTAAAATTCGTGTTTAGGGCGTCAAAATTACGTTTTGACAAATCGGGGTATTACATTCGAAAAATTCCAAAATAGCGATTTTTTAGGGCGTCAGAAATAGAATTTTTCACGAATTTATAAAAAATAGCTAGAGCTAGATTTTGCCAAAGTACAAAACAGAGACCCTAGTTATTTTCAAAAGATCTGTATTAGGTAAAAATTTCAGATTTTTCCAAAGACAGGAAAGGGGTTAACTGATACACGCAACCTTGTAACTTTGCAGTGTAATTTAAAATATCAAGCCAGCGCGATTTCGCGCGAAACTTTTATGAGAACCCTAGGGTGTTGGGAAGTTCCATTCCCCAGGAATTCGGGCCATTCCGAAGCCGTTAGCTAATTTTTTGGCCGAACGGGCTTTTAAGCGCTCGATCCGGACACCGGTTCGGGATTTTTAGGCGAAAAATCCGTAAAATACTTTTTAGATCAAGAATGAACTCAAGAAGCTTAAAATAGCATTTTAAAGCACTTTTGATATTTTCTGAAGCCAGGGGGTATTTTGGTAATTTGCCACCCCGAGAGGGGTATTTTGGTAATTTTCCCGAAAAAGTTTTCCAACGGACTTTTAAGTCCAGAAATGTAAGTAAAACGCCTGAAATGTTGTTTTGCAGCTGATTGCGGGCGTAATTGTCGCTAAAGGTGAAAACTTAATTAGACAGTTTTTTCACGAATTTATAAAAAATAGCTAGAGCTAGATTTTGCCAAAATACAAAACAGAGACCCTAGTTATTTTCAAAAGATCTGTATCAGGTAAAAATTTCAGATTTTTTCAAAGATTAGAAAGGGGTTAACTGATACGCGCAACCTTGTAACTTTGTAGTGTAATTTAAAATATCAAGACAGCGCGATTTCGTGCGAAACTTTTATGAGAACCCTAGGGTGTTGGGAAGTTCTATTCCCCAGGAATTTGGGCCATTCCGAAGCCGTTAGCTAATTTTTTGGCCGAACGGGCTTTTAAGCGCTCGATCCGGACACCGGTTCGGGATTTTTAGGTGAAAAATCCGTAAAATACTTTTTAGATCAAGAATGAACTCAGGAAGCTTAAAATAGCGTTTTAAAGCAATTTTGATATTTTCTGAAGCCAGGGGGCATTTTGGTAATTTGCCCCCCCCGCGAGGGGTGTTTTGGTAATTTTTCTGAAAAAAAGTTTTTCGGTCCAGAAATGTAAGTAAAACATCTGAAAGGATGTTTTGAAGCTGGTTTGATGGGCGTTAGGGTGACAATGAACCCCCGGGGGCTATTTTGCTAATTTTACATTACACAAATTTGTGCTTAAAATAACTTTTAGTTCAGGAAAGGGTGTGAGACACCTGAAAAGTTATTTTAAAGAGTGAATTCAGGAAGCTTAAAATCCCATTTCAAAGCACTTTTCAGATTTTTTTTGTCAGGGGGCATTTTGGTAATTCGCATCCCCGATAGGGGTATTTTCGTAAATTTGCAGCGTTAAGTTTTTCAAAGGATTTCTTAGTTCAGAAATGTAAGCAAAGCACCTGAAAGGTTGTTTTGAAGCTGATTTGGGGCGTTAGGGTGATAATGAACCCCCGGAGGCATTTCGGTAATTTGCCGCTCATCGGGGGCTATTTTGCTAATTTTACATTATACCAAATTTCCCGAAAGACGGTGGTTTAAATAAATTTTATTCTTCTTTTATTTAAATCTATGACTTGTTGAGAATGATATAATTTTTATTTTTTAGATTTCAGTATAAATATGGATGCAACTGGAGGAAATAATTTTTGTGAAGGTTCTGATCCACCTTACGTTGGTCAAGTTTTTCAAGCACTGGACGAAGTTGAAGCATACTATAGAGCATATTCGAAAACGATAGGTTTCGGTATTAGAACTAAGACGACTAGAAAACGGGCGAATACAGATCAAATTTGTGCAAGACTATTTGAGTGTCATAGAGGAGCACCGCATGTAACTCCGGTCGTTCGGATCAGTGACGAAGGGACAACAAGACAAAGAAAAC
Source organism: Escallonia herrerae (assembly GCA_033070095.1). Taxonomy (NCBI): domain Eukaryota; kingdom Viridiplantae; phylum Streptophyta; class Magnoliopsida; order Escalloniales; family Escalloniaceae; genus Escallonia; species Escallonia herrerae. The sequence goes on along the minus strand of JAVXUP010003938.1, from coordinate 13,630 downwards.
GGGACACATTTCCGGGTACCGGCTGCAAGGCCCATGTCTATGCAGTACACCGAAAAAATGAAAACCATTGGGTTGTCACAGGAGTGGAGTTGAGCCATAATCATCAGTTGATGACCCCCAGTAAGATTGGTCAAATTCATCAACACCGAGAAATAAGCGCGGCACACAGACAACTAATTTTTACAATGGCCGAGGCTAAAATTCCACCTTCTAAGATGATGGGGGTTTTCTCAAGCCAGGCTGGGGGGATTGACAAGTTGAGTTTCAACGAAGTAGACCTTCGAAATGAACTTCGTGCTCAGAGGAGAGAGTCTTTCGGTAAGAGTGATTCTCAAACTACACTTGATCTCTTCAGGTCCCTTCAGAGTGAGAATTCTGGATTTTTTTACAGTCTCCAACTGGATGATGAGAACCGCATTAGTACTATATTTTGGGCGGACCCCCGTTCTAGAGCTGCTTACCAAAATTTTGGGGATGTTGTGACGTCCAAAATTTTGGGGATGTTGTGACGTTTGACACCACATACCACACCAATAAGTACTCTATGCCTTTTGCTCCGTTCACTGGGGTGAACCACCACTATCAGTCAATCTCGTTTGGCTTTGCCCTGCTTAGGGATGAGACGGAGGAGTCATTTACGTGATTATTTGAAACGTGGCTTCAAGCAATGTATCGTATTCCTCCGAAGACCATCATCACCGACCAAGATCTGGCAATGAAAAATGCAATCGCTAAGGTCCTTCCAGATACTCACCATGGCCTGTGCAGATGGCACATAAGCAACAAATATCCCAAACGGCTTCACCATGTATATGCAAACCATCCGTCATTCAAGACTGACTTTAATACATGTGTGAAGAAATCGTTGACGGTAGACGTGTTCGAGGAGAGGTGGGCCACGTTAATGGATACTTACTATTTGCACAATCATGAATTATTACAATCGTTGTATGAGATCAAGACACAGTGGGTCGGTGCCTACACCAAGAAGTTTTTTGCAGCCGGAATGACTACGACCTCGAGAAGCGAAGCTATGAATTCATTCTTTGATGGGTACGTAGGCCAGTCTTCAAGTATAGCGGAGTTCGACAGTTTCAAGAGGAACTACTAAAGTCGAATCAATATGGCATGACAAAGTTGCACGAGTATTCCACCAGAGATATCAAGGTTTATGCTTTGACAAATGTGACGAACTTCGCCAATCCGTGCTCTTCGTCGGCTCCGAGGACCAGACGACATTTTACCGTAGCAGTTTGTAAGGACACCGGGTTGGTTAATTGCAACTGTCAACTGTTTAAGCATAAAGGTATACTTTGTCGACACGAGTTGAGGGTTTTGAGCGCCAAGAATGCTAGTGAAATCCCTCCACCGTATATCTTGGAACGGTGGACGAAGGAAGCCAACAGAGTCCACGGTCACATTCCTTACGTGCCCAATGTTTCAGTTGATTTCGAGCAATCTGAGACGCTGCGATATAATCACCTTTGTAACATCATGCACGGTTTATCAATGGATGCAGCGTCGACATTTGATGGGTACAGGTATCAAGTTGAAGCAGCCGCACGGGATAAGGCTAAGCATGCACAGTTTAGGATGGCATTACCAGAAACTGTGGACACTCCGACTACTCGGACAACTCCAGGCGGTAGATTCAATCGAGCCAAACAGCCAGTCATTGACGGTACTGACCTACAAGGTGAGGAGGACGATATTTTTGATCCAATTATTTCTCAGACAAAAGGGCGAAAACGAGCAATACGCATGAAGAATCCGATTGAAGAAGCAACGGGTCAAAAAAAATTACGAAAGTGTGCGTTGTGTAACAAGATGACTGATTATGACAAGAGAAACCATTATAAAGTGTTAGGTATCGAACCTGGCAGTATGGTCGAGGAGGACGATGATGAGGAAGAGTGTTAGGGTTAATGTTTCAGTTGTATAAATTGAACTTATATATTGTTTAAATTTGTGATTTGGTTTGTGCAATCTTTAATTTGTGATTTGATTTGTGGATTATTGATATTTTTGGTAACTCTGTTTTCGGGCACACTTTAGGCCCAATTTGATAGCTTCCGAAAAAAGTTGTAATTTTTTTTGTCACTTTTTTTCCGCTCATTGCACTTCAGGCACGCTAGTTAGCCCATTTGTAAGACTTTCGGCGAAAAACGAGACATATTAATTTTTGAGTTTTCCTAGGAAGGGCCTATTCGGGCACACTTTAGGCTCCATTTGATAGCTTCCGAAAAAAATTGTAATTTTTTTTATCACTTTTTTTCCGCTCATTGCACTTCAGGCACGCTAGTTAGCCCATTTGTAAGACTTTCGGCAAAAAACGAGACACATTAATTTTTGAGTTTTCCTAGGAAGGGCCTATTCGGGCACACTTTAGGCCCCATTTGATAGCTTCGGAAAAAAGTTGTAATTTTTTTTGTCACTTTTTTTTCGCTCATTGCACCTCATGCACGCTAGTTAGCCCATTTCTATGAATTTCGGCGAAAATTGAGACGCGTAATTTTTTCGAATGCCGTCATATGAAAGGTATATTCGCGCACATTTTAGCGCCAAATTCATAGCATGCGAAAAATTATGTACATTTCTTTTTGGTACAGTTTTTTGTAACATCACAGCAGCTAGCCACGCACGTCAGGATAATGGTAATGAAGGCGTCTAGCTTCATTCTTTTTCAGCTCCCAGGCTATCCTATACCTAAACGTCAAGGCATCCTTCCTAGTCTACGAGGAGTGTTTGAGCACTTCCGAGCGAGCAATGTAGTCCATGTACTTGAGGACGTAAATCCCGCAATCGTGACCGTTATATTGCTTTGGTCGGTCCTTTATCATCACGACCGTCCAAGGGTCACCCTGTGGCCGTCCGCATGCTAGCGAGAGGACAGTAGTCTGCATCCAACAATAAAAACGAGAATCAAGCCTATGAGACAAGAACAATATACTATGAGCCAAGGTCAAAAAATAAATACTAACCACTAAAGTGATGTACTCGTTGTACATCTGTGCCAGCAGCTGTCCAGGCTCGTCCTCCCTTAGGCTATCGTATATGTGAACTGTTCTGAACGCTGGATGGAGAACTAATAGGAACCAGTGGTTTGCATGATGACAAGGTATCATGATAAGGTTCGCATCAGCAGCGGGACATTGATAGTCTGCGTTCATCATGCCTAACACGTTTCGACCTGGTTTCCACTTATCCTGCCGCCCCCTCGCCTCCATTCTGTGAATTCTCTCACCGTTAATTCCACAAAATGAGTGGGATACATGTTAAGCTTAAAATATATCCGACGTCCTCTAACGTAACAGTCATTTCACCAAACCGGAAGTGAAATGAGTTCGTCTCGCTCCTCCATCGTTCAACTAGAGCGGATATAAGGCAATCGTCGTGTCGAGACCATTTCCCGCAATCGGTGAACATGGTTAAATTTTGACGGTGTAATAGCTGTATTTGTTCCTCGTTTAGTACCCACTCTTCAAGGTGCCTTGTGCTTTGAATTGTTTCCAAAACACCCCTATCGACACCGTCAAATACGTGCCTCGCGACGTGGTCATCGTCATCGTATAGGATTGATGTATCATGAGGTCCACGGCTGAAATTCATACCTCTAAGAACAAAATATAATTATAAACCAACTTAGCGTCCATAATATTTACATTCCAAAACTATAACTGGATCTTTAACCTAGCTTACCAACACATTAGCAATAGTCATTATTTCAATGTATTAAAACAAATCCTCACTTCCCACCACTCCGAACGCTTAATTACGCTAGTTCCCACTGAATTTAGCGCCAACGTGGTTATATAGCAATATACCCCCCGATGGCCCCTACACCCCCAACACCTCAAAACCGCTTTAAAGTCAAGTTTTTAAATGGGTCACGTCAATTATATACCAAATATATCATGAAAAATTTTAAAGGGGGAAAGTTACCAAAACACCCGCTACTTATGCAAAATACCCCCTGGCAGTCATCGCCGGTGCGTCACAAGGTTCAGAACATCCGGAACAAAATAAGTTTTCGGGTGTCTCACACCCTTTCCTGAACTAAAAGTTATTTTAAGGTATGAATTGAAGCTGGATCCTTCATAGCAAAATAGCCCCCGATGAGCGGTAAATTACCGAAATGCCCCTGGGGGTTCACTATCACCCCAACGCCCCCAAACCAGCTTCAAAATAACATTTCAGGTGGTTTACTTACATTTCTGGACTAAAAAGTCGTTTGAAAAACTTGGCGCGGGAAAATTACCAAAACACCCCTCGCGGGGTGGCAAATTACCAAAATGCCCCTGGCATCAGGAAAAATATCAAATAGCCTTAAAATGCTATTTTACGCCTCCTGAGTTAATTCTTGATCTAAAAAGTATTTTACGGATCTTTCGCGCAAAAATCGCGAACCGGTGTCCGGATCGAGCGCTTAAAGGCCCGTTCGGCCAAAAAAATAGTTAACGGCTTCGGAATGGCGCGAATTCCTGGGGAATGGAACTTCCCAACATCCTAGGGTTCTCATAAAAGTTTTGCACAAAATCGCGCTAGCTTGGTATTTTAAATTAGATTGCGAAGTTACACGGTTCCCCATATCAGCTAGCCCCTTTACAGTCTTTAAAAAAATCTGAAATTTTTACCTGATACAGATCTTTTGAAAATACCTAGGGTCTCTGTTTTGCACTTTGGCAAAATCACGCTCTAGATATTTTTTATAAATTCGTGAAAAAACTATCTAATTAAGTTTTCACCTTTAGCGACAATTACGTTTCGTATTCACATTAAACACACATAGTCATAGTGTTACACCCTAGGAATACACATAGTGTTGAAAATTATTTCCTCCAGTTGTGTTACAACGTTCAGTTACCAAAATACCCTCGCTGAGCGACAAATTATCGAAATGCCCCCGGGGATTCATTATCACCCCTACGCGCGCCAAATCAGCTTCAAAACAACATTTCAGTTTTGTAATTACATTTCTGGACTAAAAAGTCCGTCGAAAAACTTAGCACTGTAAAATTACCGAAATACCCCTCTCGGGGCGACGAATTACCGAAATACCCCCTGGCATCGAAAAATATCAAAAGTGCTTCGAAATGCTATTTTAGACTCCCTGAATTCATTCTTGACCTAAAAAGTATTTTACGGAGGTTTCACCCAAAAATCCCAAATCAGTTCCGGATCAAGCGCTTAAAGGGCCGTTCGGCCAAAAAAATAGGTAACGGCTTCGGAATGGCCCGAATTCCTGGGGAATAGAACTTCCCAACATCCTAGGGTTCTCATAAAATTTTCGCGCGAAATCGCGCTAGCTTGATATTTTAAAATACACTGCAGAATTACAAGGTTCCCCGTATCAGTTAACCCCTTTCCAGTCTTTGGAAAAATCTGAAATTTTTACCTGAGATAGATCCTTTAAGAATAATTAGGGTCTCTTTTTTGCATTTTGCCAAAATCTAGCTCTAGCTATTTTTTATAAATTTGTGAAAAACAGTCTATATTTGGCGCCCTAAAAAATCGCTATTTTGGAATCTATAAATGTAATACGCTGATTTGTATAAACCTAACATTGAATTATAAGGAAATTCAAAATACTTACTTGTTGTGACTTGATATATTTAAAGAAAAATCTACTGATCTTCTAGCGGTTATCCACCGATCTTCTAGCGTAAAATTTTTTGGTTTGTATTGTTGTGGAGATTATGTAGGTGAGATATGAAGTACGAAGGAAGTTGGTAAAGATGATAGAGTGCAGAAGAAGGGTTCGGGGGAGGGGATTATAAAGAGAGAAAAGTGAGGAAGAGAGAAGAAAAAAGACAGAAAAAAACCCGTGATTGAGCGGTCAAAGGCTGCGGCAAAAAAAAAATTTGGCAGAAGGACAACACGTGGGGCATCATGGGGGAGGGGGGCATCACCCGGGGGCGCCACGTGGCAGGGCCATCGCCCCCAACCGCGGGTTGTTTATGCGGTTGGGCCACGTGGTAAGGGGAGGGGCCGCCACGTGGCAGGGCCATCGCCCCAACCGCGGGTTGTATAAGCGGTTGGGCCACGTGGTAGGGGTGGGGGGACGCCACGTGGCAGGGGCCATCGCCCCAACAGCGTATACAACCCGCGGTTGGGCCACGTGGCATGGGTGGGGGACGCCACGTGGTAGGGGCCATCGCCCCAACCGCGTATACAACCCGCGGTTGGGGCACGTGGCATGGGTGGGGGACGCCACGTGGTAGGGTCCATGCCCCAACCGCGGGTTGTATACGCGGTTGGGCCACGTGGCAAGGGTGGGGGACGCCACGCGGCAGGGCCCATGGGGTTGGGCCACGTGGCAGGGGTGGGGGACGCCACGTGGCAGGGGATATTAATGCCAACCGCTGCTTCTTCATGCGGTTGGTGTCCTTTTTCTCCTTTTCGCCATTTTCTCGCCATTTTCTCACCATTTTCTCACGCCTTTTTTGCCATTAATGCAGTGTCAGTACAACTTTTTCCCAACCGCTGCTCTTACCCGCGGTTCGGTGGAGAAATTGTTATTTCTCCATCGGTGGGTGTGGATCGGCCCCCTATATATATATATATGTGTGTGTGTGTGTGTGTTCATGCACCAATCCACTCACATATCCTTCAACTCACGGCATAACACAAAACACTTGACAGATCCCGCCTGTCACAGCTCCTCACATCCAACAGACTACAAACGACCTGACGGCTGAGTTCCCCTGACCCCTTCGATTTTCATATATCAGAAACTAATCATGAGAGGAAGGAAAAAAAAAGAAAAAGAAGTCTAGAAACTTACGGGAAAAATTTGATCGCCGGAGTAATCCTTCTCTCTTTCTCGATCTCTCTGCCTCTCTCTCTATCTCACTTGATCGTAAACCAGAAAACAAGGTGTGGGGGAAACGACTGATGTATAGTATGCGAGAATATATATATATATATATATATATATATATATATATATATATATATATATATATATATATATATATATAACCCTAAAAAAAGACAATTACCCAAAAACCCCTTAAATTTTCGTTAGTCATTTTAAGTTGTACCCACTACTTTCTCTTATTTTAAATGGGTCCAAATTAACTTATTTGCTATAGTTTGTGTTAGAAAAAATTTATTGGGTCTGTTAGATAACGCTCTGCACTAAGTGTCGCTAAAAGTTACTAAATAAAATATCAGCGCTAGCTGAAAGAAAATTCGTCGCTAAACTTCCAAACAAAAATATATCGATGATAACTAAAATTTCGTCACTATATCATCTTGTCCAAATTTATTTTTACGAAATTGGTTCAATAATGGAGTATTTACGATAATTTATGCATTAGGAAAAATTATGAACAGTTCTTATGTAGTCTCGCTTCCGTAATCGTCGCTAGAAGTTGCTATATAAATACTACAATACTAAAAGAAGTTTAATTTTTTGCTTTAAAATATATCAATGCTAAAGAATTATTTCATAGCTAAAATACACGTCGACATTAACTAAAAAAATATATTTGCTGCCAAAATTTTTAATTAGATCCTAAAAAGTATCGGGGTGTTACATGCGGTGGCGATGGTGGGGCGTGGCAGTGGCCGGCGATGGCTGTCGGTGGCTAACAGCCGACGGTGGCAGCCGGCGGTGGGAGATGGCGGTGGTGGTGGGAGGAGGAGGAGGTGGTGGTATCAAAATAAAAATCAAAACTGAAAACCCAAAACTCCAAATGAGAGTTTTAAAAAACAACCCTATTTTAAAAATTGCTTTTGAAAATTGAAGAAAAAGAAAACGAAAACTGTGTGTCAAACATATTTATTTTTGCTAGTTTGCTTAAGTGGAGAAAAAACTATATATATATATATATATATATATATATATATATATATATATATATATATATATATATATATATATTCAAATAGAGCCTAAGTGAGAGAAATTTGTTTTCACGCTTGTTGCCGATTGGCACTATAGGATTATGACAAATGATATTCAATAAATGATTTATAAATCTACAACTGAAACTTATCTATAGTGACAAGAACTCAGTTGTCAGATATTCTTTTGCTCTAGTGACAAATTTTTTGGCACTTAATGTTTTTAGGTTTGTCACGAGGACCTCAATTGTCAAAAAAGAACTAGGATCTCTATTGTCAGAAAAGAGCATAATCAAGATATAAGATTAAGGTAGCGTTTGAAATTACTTTCAGTTTTGATTTTCTGTTTCTAAAAAACAAAAACAAAAATCAATTTTAGTTTTTTTTACAAAATCAAATGGATGTTTGATTACCCAGTTTTTATTTTGAGTTTTTTCTTTTGGGTGTTTGACCACCTAGTTTTTATTTTTAATTTTTTTTTGGTAGTGGTTTGCGGTGGCGATGGTCGGCAGGGTAGTCGAAGACAGTGGCTGCTAGACAGCGTGGCCGCCGGCGGTGGGCTGTGGGCGATGGCTGTGCTGGTGGAAAGTGATGGTGGTCTCAAAATAAAAACAAAAACCGAAAACTCCTAAATGGGAGTTTTAAAAAACAGCCTTATTTTAAAAACTGGTATGAAAATTGAAAAGAAAGAAGAAAAAAATGAAAATTGTGTGCCAAACGCATTTATTTTCTCTAGTTTACAAAACTGAAGAAAAATTGAAAATATAAACGTTAACAAACAGACCCTAAGATTTGGTGACAAAAGACTCATCAGAAACTTGCCGTTGTGACAACTTTGATGTTGTCATTATTAATAAGGCCAATTGATACCCATCTCTTGTGACAACTTTGATTTTGTGCACGTTATAGACAAGCTTATGTGCCGTTAGCGGTAAAAACTAAGTTTTTCATGGTAGGTGGTGACAAGAATAACAGTCCAAGTATTTGCTACTTTGAATAAATCTAAGTAAACAAAAAAATTGTCATTTACGACAACAACCGAAGGAGAGTATCCGATGACCCATCAACCGAAGGAGAGTATCCGATGACCCATCAACCGAAGGAGAGTGTCCACAACCTTCGCATATAGTCCTTTTGTGGATTATTAGCCCAGTAACCCGAGTCAAGCTCGGATCCCTTTATAAAATACTGTATATTATAATATTTTAAAAATGTATCAATATATACCACATATCGTGAGACAAAAAAGATATTAGCCTTATAAAAATATCTTATTTGATTATAAATAATAACTTTAAATCACGACAACGTAAGTAAAATATTAAACGATGAATACATTTGCATTACTTCTAACTTTCGATTATTAAATAGTATTTATTGTTTGATTAGGCTGTATACAATTATTATGAGATATTTAAATATACATGCTTATTTACTTGTCTTTTTTAAGCATTTGTTTTAAGTTGTAAAGTAGTATTTCAAGTGATTGTTGACTTACACTTAGAGTATAAGAATAGTCATTTTGGTGCCATATAATTAAATTCTATTTGTAATTAAAGATGGTTACGCTATCACTCATCTCTTTTAAACTTTAGAGGGTGATGATGCAGAGTATGGTTCGATGCTACGTGGAGGTGCCACAAAGGATGCGGTCTGAGTCAGCTTCCAGATATGCAACGCGGGAGACAGCAAGGACGGCGTAAGGGCCGAGGGCAAGGCTCCCCAGACAGGTCGTGAGGGCTGGTAGCGCTGCGCAGGCAGGGTGACGATGAACATGACCGACAGTCTACAGTCCGTGACAAGGGTGCAGCGTCGAGGGTTCGTGGACGTGAGCCAAGCGTGTTTCTCTCACTAGAATTCCAGAGAGAATGTCTTTTTAGAGAGAGAAAGTGAAAAGCTCCAAATGAGAGAAGATCCTTGAAAAAGCTCCAAAGTCCACTATTTATAGGCAAAAACGTGCATGTGTCATAAGTTGACATGTGTCACCCCCTGGGAACGACACGTCGCCAGGGAGGCCAAAGCACTGACCCTCCGTTGGACTGCCGGTCCCTAAGTTCGTGCTGCCCTGCCCTTGCAACATCCCTCTGCCTGTCTGAGGAGACTGATCATGCCGCGGTAGCATGGTCAGAGTAGCCCGTTGCCCCAGCCTCCAGTCCAAGCCCTTACTGAATCCCACGGTCCTGGCAGCGGTGGGGAAGACCCGACGCCCAGCTGCCAGGTGGACTAGGCAAGATGCCCTTCCGAAGACCTGCTCCCATCTCGGAGTGACCCGGGGGTCATAGTCCTTAGGGGTGCCGACGCGAGCCCCCAGTGCCAGAGCACGTAGGCCAGTCACGCAGGCACCCCGGCGGAGATAGTGTCCTGGAGGAGTAGCCTATCCCGTGAGCATATAACATGATTGCAGCGCATGGGGCGCGGTTGAGTGCGGGCGACGAGGGTCGCAGAGTGATCTCCGAGCGACAAGGGTCGTTGCGTGGATGGCGCGCGACCGTGAGCGACGGTTGTCATGGCGACAGAGCGGCCACAAGTGACGGTCGTCGAGACTACGAGCGACGGTCATCGCGACGACGGAGCACGGCCGAGAGCGACGGTCGTCGCGACTATGGCGGAGCGCGGCCGCGAGCGACGGTCGTCGTGACAACGGAGCACGGTCAAAGGTGACGGCGTCGGTGTTCAAGGCAGGTGGCCGACCCCCAAGGGTGGCCGACCCCCAAAGGAGGCCGACCCCTTGGGGTGGCCGACCCCCAAGGGTGGCCGACCCCTTGGGGTGGCCGACCCCCAAGGGTGGCCGACCCCTTGGGGTGGCCGACCCCCAAGGGAGGCCGACCCTTGGGGTGGCCGAACCCAGAGGGAGGCCGACCCCTTGGGGTGGCCGAACCCAGAGGGAGGCCGACCCCTTGAGGTGGCCGAACCCTTGGGGTGGCCGACCCCCAAGGGAGGCCGACCCTTGGGGTGGCCGAACCCAGAGGGAGGCCGACCCCTTGGGGTGGCTGACCCCCAAGGGTGGCCGACCCCTTGGGGTGGCCGACCCCCAAGGGAGGGCCAAACCCAGAGGGAGGCCGACCCCTTGGGGTGGCCGACCCCCGAGGGTGGCCGACCCCTTGGGGTGGCCGAGCCCCAAGGGTGGAAGGCACGCCGAAGTCGCTTCACGAATGGTTCACGTGACTTGAGCATGCGTTGCTTTGACCGGCCCTCGAGTGTTGAAAAGTTGACCGCTGACTGGGTGATGTGTCGGGCTTATGTCCAGAATAGGGTATGAACATAAGCCCCCTACTTGCGGCGGGCGCGGAGGGGCAACCCGAGCGAGCGTCGCATGCATAAGCGATGTGGTTACAGCCCCTCTTGCTGCGGGGGCCAGGGTCCCTTGTGATGGAGCCGGCGATGACGCTAAGTCCGTGTAGCAGTTTGATTGAGCCGGCGACGGCATACGGCCCGTCCCGTAGTTTGATTGTGCCGGCGATGGCTTCAAGGTTGTGAGCCCATCCCGTAGTTGATTGTGCCGGCGATGGCTTCAAGGTTGTGAGCCCATCCCGTATTTGATTGTGCCGGCGATGGCTTCAAGGTTGTGAGCCCATCCCGTAGTTGATTGTGCCGGCGATGGCTTTAAGGTTGTGAGCCCATCCCGTATTTGATTGTGCCGGCGATGGCTTCAAGGTTGTGAGCCCATCCCGTATTTGATTGTGCCGGCGATGGCTTCAAGGTTGGGAGCCCATCCCGTATTTGATTGTGCCGGCGATGGCTTCAAGGTTGTGAGCCCATCCCGTATTTGATTGTGCCGGCGATGGCTTCAAGGTTGTGAGCCCATCCCGTATTTGATTGTGCCGGCGATGGCTTCAAGGTTGGGAGCCCATCCCGTATTTGATTGTGCCGGCGATGGCTTCAAGGTTGGGAGCCCATCCCGTATTTGATTGTGCCGGCGATGGCTTTAAGGTTGTGAGCCCATCCCGTATTTGATTGTGCCGGCGATGGCTTCAAGGTTGTGAGCCCATCCCGTAGTTGATTGTGTCGCTAGCCCGTGCTGGCGCTCAGCCCATGCCGCAGGGAGGGGTCCTCTTGCAGGAGCACTACGAGCGGAGCCTCCAGAATGCCGCACACGAGAGTGGGTTGAAGGTCTTCCATGCCCATGGCGGGGGCGCATGGTGTGGTGAATGGGTGTTATGCCCGGAGGCTTGTAACATGGTCGTGGTGCATGGACATGGCGATGATTGTCGCGGGGACAATACTTGGTGCCGGAGCACATGTCATGAAAGTGGTGCGGCGACAAACATCGCGAAGCAATACTTTGTGCCGGGGCACATGTGATAAGAATGGCGCATGGGTGCGGCGACGCGAGGGGGGTCGGCCCAGGGAGGGGGATCGGTCGCGCAAGCGGGGTCGGCCCCGCGAGGGGGTTCATCCAGTCATGGGGGGTCGGCCGCACATGGGGGGTCAGCCAGTCAGGGGGGGTCGGCCGCACATGGGGGGTCGGCCAGTCAGGGGGGTCGGCCGCACATGGTGGGTCGGCCAGTCATGGGGGTTCGGCCAGCCACGGGGGGTCGGTCACGCAGGGTGTTCGACAGGCCCAAGTCCCGACCTCACAGCCCGGAGCGACGCCAACAGCAAAAAAAGTTCGGCAGAAGATGTGGGCGAAGCCTCGAGGGGCCGCGGTGGGTACATCGCGACCGCCGCAGGGTATGATGACTGTACCTGTGCCGGTGCCGCCAGTCGGTGAGGCCATACCATCAGTGGGTGTCGAGGCGGCAGTGCCATTGACCTTTGATGATGGCGGTAGGAGGTCCTACGATCCGGAGCCAGATAAGACAAACACATTGCTGGGGGTGAGGGGAGTATTACCGTGTGTACCGGACCGTGAGCTGTGGAGGGAGTTGGCCATTCGTGTGGCAGACGGAGCGTTCATGACACCGTGGGGCGGTCCGTCGATGGGAGAGGAGCCTCGGCTGCCGTCACCCTACCTTCGCGCGCCGAGCCCGTCGGAGGCGCTTGTGATATCGCCGAGGTATGTACCGGCATTGTTGATTGGGAGAGAGGACATACCTTGGTCGCCGGTGATGTTCAAGGGCCATAGTGCGATGCCGGTAGGGTGGGACTTTTGGTGTGAGCATATGTTGGAGACACCGCTGAGGGCGCAGGTGTTGCAGGCACTAGGGCTGTTACCGGCGATCAATATTACGGCGAGGGGGCTGGAGTTATATAGGGATACGCCAGGGATGACCCGATTGCTGGCAAGATGGAGCACGCAGTCGCATACGTTCGTGACCGAGTTCGGGGAGATCGGGCCGACGTTACTCGATGTGCTGATGCTGACAGGGCTGCCGATACACGGGGAGGTGGATGCACGGGTGACCCGGCTGAGCGGGGAGGAGCGGTTGTTGCAGACGCAGCTATTAGACATTTTGGCGGAGACGAAGAAGCACCGGAAGGGGACGTACGGTGGGTGGTTGCGCCAGTTCTATGGTACGCCACAGGCGAGGACATGCCAGAGGTTGGGCAATGCTGCCCAGTTCGTGATGGGTCCGTATCATGGCAGCGATCGGTACGAGTTGGTGGCGTTTTTGGCTATGTTCTTATCGAGGTAAATTTTGTACTGTCATGTGATTATTCGTGAATATATCGTATGTCCTGCTTGCCCTGTAAAACGTCAAACTGACATATGTTGCCGGTCGTTGTTTGCAGGTTTGTGTTTGAGGGGACACCTGAGGATGGCATTTCCCCGAGGGTGTTTCCCTTGGCCATTCGGATGGCGCAGGGAAGGCGGGTCGGCTTGGCTCCGGTGTACTTG